>JAFFZH010015789.1:78209-141171 GCA_018420115.1 Euura saliciscinereae | reverse complement strand
TGAATGCCGAAAAAAGAAAACTTAGCAAACGACTCTTCTCTGACTTTTTTTGTTATTAAAGTCAACCGTCGAATTTTTTAAAACTAGCCAATCATAACTTCTTTTATTATTAAAGTTAGCCGTCGAATTTTTCAAATTAGCCAATCATAATTCCGTTAACTAGTGTGTTTTAATTGGCTAGGTGGCGTTGCCGTCGGCGATGTTTTTCATCGATGTTTGAGAAAAAGCATCGAACATCGATGCATCGGGCCACAAAAACATCGAGGAGAATAATCGATTATTTGAAAAAAAATAATCGATAGTTTCGATGCATCGATAAACATCGCCCATCCCTACATCGGCCACTGCGGTAAAAACGGAACTGGTGTCTCTGGCAAGGGCGGTAAATGCAAACCGCCCGGCCCCGGCAATGGACCCGGAGGGCGTTAGGAATCCTAGACGCAAATGGTCAGTACCACGACCCGATTTTTGCCCATGTTTGATCGTTGGAAAGTGAACCATTCCAATCGCAGAAGACCGAATTGTCGATTCAAACTTTCCGAAAATTTCTCGTCTCTTTTCGAGCACCTGTTGTTAGTTTCGCGGCGCTATTCACGTCGGTTATATGAGATTTCGTTGATTTCAGTATTTCTGGCCAGTGACGGAACCCAAGCTAACCTGAAAAATCCCTTTACTGACCCGGCTGCGAAGAATGGAACAGGACCGTCGACTTGCTACAACACCATGCGTCAATATTGCGCGATTGACAACGCGGTCGTTATTTGACTTCTTTTCGGATCCACGACCGCGCTATGCAACCTCGACAATCTTCCCAATGTATTTAGAGATCATGTGCTGCAGCCGGAATGATTGCAAATGAAACAGCTGGTCACTCTCTTATATTCGAGGTTTAATTATTCATTCTTGCGGCACCAGTCTTCTGGAATGACCCGAGTATTTCAAACAGCAGCATTCTTTCCTTCAAGCATGAATGTTTTCACAGTAAGTTTTGTAGAGAGTCTGTGGCAAGCGATGGAATCATGATGTATGGGTTAGATTCAGCGCCCAAACTGTTTTGGTGTACAATTCCAGCGTCTGAGGATCCCTACTGCAAGTTTCGGATACGGATTCGGTCTGGTCTAATCGGAAATTTTCCAAGCTTTAGAGGAAGTTCGTGTCCACTGCAATGCGAGATTATTCGAAACAGGCTGACAATAATTTTCAATCTGTGAGTTTAATCCGACTGTATGCGACGCCATTCAAAACAACCGATTCACAGCAACCGGCTTGAATTCTGAATTCGATACAGGCAGCCTATTCTACGGACGTGTTGACTGTGGAATTCTCCTTGGTATTCGCACAGTCGATGGTATGGATGTGAGATGGAACTAAGGTGAACTGTCTCAGAGCTGGTGACAGATTTCATAGGTACGGAGCTCGTTTTGCGAAGACCGTCACTCTTGGGTTTGAACGCCTGGTCAAATTGAAGCCACGTTTCTTCAAGTCATTTCAGGATATTCTATTCCAACCCAGTTCTGTTCAATATTTTACGAGGTCCTTGGTTGAGACAGTCAGACGCGTAGTTTGTGTCCAACATGGCGCAACCCTGGGTTATACTAAATGAAAAAATATATCAAAATTGAAATGCTTTTATTTTCGGGGTAATAGTAAGGTGTAGGGGATCAAATGTAGAAATGCAACTAAATTTGACGGAAATGCGTGCAAAACGGAAGTAACAACAATGCGGATGAAAAAAGCTTGAAAAAGACGAAAGATGGAGAAAATATTATAAATGGTCGATGTGTCAGATTTTTATCGAACTGTCAGACTTAGAATTTTGCAAATCTTCCAAATATATCAAAACCAAATGCACTGAGAACGAGAAAAAAGTGACATTTTGAATGCCTTCGGAGACTTTCGTTACACACAAGGTCTGTAGATTCATTTTGAAGTCATAGCTTTTGACCTTGGTATTCGGTTTTTATGAACTATCAAGTCGCCCCACAACACTTGTATAACGCAAGATCAAAATTCTCACCTCGAAAATCAATAATAAGTTTCCGTGGTACTGTTTTTTATTTTTTTTTTTCGTAAATATTCACTCGCATCAAGTGAATATCATTTGACCGTAGTCAATATTCACTCGCGATAATTTTTAAGTTACCGATTTTCTGAGTCAAACTATTTTTTACCGTGCACCTCGAGCTTCGCCCGAGTGCACAAGGTCATCACTCTTTTCGAATGGGATTCGTGGTTGAATGGTCAAGTGATAAGCGAAATAGTCGCTCACCATGACGCACTCGATTGTATTTTCTTCTGTGACTGGCGGTCAGTACTGGGAAATGATTATTTTCATACGGTCTACTTGACCTTTTTATCTGAACCTCTGAAAGATAAGAAATCTTACAGTAGCGACTTGTTGATTGTCGAGCGCATTTACCATTATGACGTAATTATACGTTGTAAGAAGGAAGTTCTGACATTTTCGAATATAATATATGATATACTAGGCGCCTCAAAAATTAGTTCTACCCCTTTTCACTCCCGTAGGAGTGGAATTTCGAAAAATGCTCGAACTAGTTTTCAGGTACTTGAATAAGCAACCATTTGAAGCAAAGATGAAGTCAATATCTCATCGGGCCGAGGACATATCGATGAATCCGCGAAAACATGTTTTACCTCTTTTAGCCCGCTTGGGGGACGAATTTCGAAGAATCGCTACTTAGTGGGTGTTTATGAAGGGAAGGGGACATTTTGCGCAAATTTCAAGCTTCTATGTCAAGGGGTTTGGGCTGTGCGTTGATGCCACTTGTTCCTTCGTAGATATAGATGTTTTGATTTACAAAGCCGAGAATATAAATACCGGCGTATGCCTGATAGTTTCTTGCTCCTAGTATTCGCGGTTGCCGTGTATTCAATGCGTATCGTTATCTGTACACATACATTCAGCTCGCTGTCGATAGTCTCTTACTCTTATCGCTGTTCTAGGAGGAAAATAAGTAGCAGCTGAAGTGTGAGAGCATACCGCAGTAAACCGTATCGCAGAGTACTGACATCAGCTAACGTCATCGAGATTCGTGTGAGCAAATTCATTTTCACGTTATCAGCGCCTGATAATTTTATTCATTCGATTGTCACAGTCCATCAGTGTGCAATGTATATTTCATCGACAAATTTGACAGTCAATTAAGCCTTCAATTAACTCTAACGATAAATTTCAAGCATCACGATTTTAATACTGTGAACTGATGGAAATCTTGTCTTCAGGATTCAAAGCGACATGACGTTTGCTGGGAAAGTCGTTATTGTTACCGGTGCGAGTTCTGGTATTGGTGCAGAGACTGCGATTCACTTCTCCCAACTGGGAGCCTCTCTGTCGATAACCGGAAGGAACGTTGCAAAATTAGAAAAGGTCGCCGAAAAGTGCGACCAGCCGATATTGATAGTTCCTGGCGATCTGACGAACGAAGAGGACACGAAGAATGTACTCGAGTCAACCATCAAACGCTATGGAAGACTCGATGTATTGGTCAATAATGCCGGAACCGCGGAAGACGGCTCCATCGAGAATACCAGCTTGGAACAGTTTGACCGGTTCGTATTTTGTTACAGAGCAAACTTGCCGATAAATTTCATCATTGTTTTCTCGTTTCAGGGTATTCAATGTCAACGTGAGAGGAGTCTATCACCTAACGATGTTGGCGGTGCCGCATCTGATCGAATCAAAAGGCAACATCGTTAACGTGTCCAGCGTTTCAGGAATAAGATCATTCCCAAATGTCTTAGCGTACGTCATGAGCAAGGCAACTTTGGACCAATTCACACGATGCACAGCGCTGGAGCTCGCGCCGAAACAGGTATTATGTCCATAAGTATATCTTCCGTGAACTTATAATCATAATTCATCTCTCTTCATGCTTTGATTAAGATTCTCGGTACAGCCTCCATAGATCTTTCGCTCGAAGTACCTACTGTGAAACGGGTTGAAGATCAAGCAAGATTGTACTGGCTTAATTTCGCGAAGCACAAAATTTTCACACAAAAATTGACGAGTTAGCAACTTACTCGTGGCGTAAAATTATGATTTAGGGGGTCAGTGAGAAAATGGTCTTAATGACATTTTTTTCCTTTAATTCTTCAAAATCCTCTTATGTTCATTCCGACAATTGAAAAATCCAAAATATGTAGTCAGTTTTTCGATAACTCTTTTGCATCGACTCCCTTAATCGAAATGTCATTGTCAGTTGTTGAGGACAAAATCTTCAAATATTGAGATATTGCAAGTCTGACATTTTGGAAGATCAGTTCTAGTTTTCAGACTTTGGTGTCAAGTAATAAAAATTTGCACTATTGATCGGAAAAACGGAGCATTTTCTGAACCTATGTATTTTTGACAAATTTAATTCCCTCATACACAGCATCCAAAAAAATACATTTGATAAAAGGCCAGTAAAGTTAGGGATTTATTGCTAAATTTCGGAAACATGCTCAGCAATTCACGATCCTACGGTGCATTTGTAATTTTCGAAGTCAATTGTATGGTGAATCTGTTTCGAATTCGCAATAATATTTTATTGATATGAAGTTGTAAGACAGTCCGTAGTTATTTTTATACTTGAAATTGAAATCCTACAGAAAATCATACATCAAATTTCCATTTTCACATTCTAGGTGCGTGTGAATTCTGTCAATCCAGGCGTAATAGCAACGGATATCTACGAAAATATGGGCTGGAGTGACGAAAAAATCAAAGCACATTACGAAATCTGCAAACGCACTCACGCTCTCGGGAGAATTGGTGAAGTTGGTGAAGTGGCTTCAGCGATTGTCTTTCTTGCTAGCAACTCGGCCAGCTTCATCACGGGTGCTACGTTACCGATTGATGGTGGCAAACATGCAATGTGCCCTCGATAAGCAAAAAGGAGCGATTCAACTGAAAAGTCTCACGTTTTTGCATGAGACGCTTCGTCAATAGAAATTTGATGCAGTAAAAAAAAGACATTATTCATAGTTCGAAAAGTAGAATCCGTATCCCCAGCATCACAATAAGAGTGTGATAAAATACGTTATCTATGTGAAAAACTCTCAGCTTTCCAAATAAATTTTTTATTTTCGATCAACTCTGCTGGTTCGACCTGAAAAACACGTTTTTTCAATTAAAAAGAAAAAAAACTGCGATGTTTCATGCGCCTCGATGTTATATCAACTTTTTCAATTTTCTTCCTTTCAAGCTGAGGTTGTTTCAGTAGAAAATCAAGAATCTCAGAGTTGGTTGGTAGTTGATGGAATCGCCCATGCATGAACCGTTCAAATATATTTCACCAAAATAAGTTTTTTAATTCAAGTCTAAATCCCTACCCTATCAATTCATCAAATTCCTGAAAAACCTGGTTCACCAAATTAGTTCAGAATGTCACATATTCTTCCTTTCGGCGATCACTCATTTTCAGCTGTCTCATTTGTCACAATGAATTCGAATTTTCTCACCTGACTTATTGTCAAAACTGGGATCAAAGTCCTGGACCTTGACGTTGCAAAGCTGGGGTAAAGGGACACTGGCTATTTTCACACTCGGTTGAGGCTGTCCGTAGCCTCGTTCTCTGGCATTGATTTCACTCTCTAGTTTCGATGTCCATGCCCATGCCCATACCAAGACCTTCACCCTTTTACCCTTGAAGTTTCAAGTTTCGTCAATCGGAAGGCCTAAGCCTTTTCATCTCTCTTGGAAGAGCTAGAATGTCTTATCCAAAGTCAGACATACAGACAGACGCGACGAATACAAAGGGAAACGCCCTGATCGAGGAATGATCGAACTCAACCCCGGCACAAGATTTCGAAATTCTTTGAAAGGGTGATAAGCCTCCCCCCTTTCTTCAGAAGAAGAATTGCGAAGATCCGAATACAAGATCGGACGGACCGTGTAATAAATGACGATCGATTTTATCGTGAATAAATTCACAGGATACGATGATTATATCTGATCAGATACCGAAAAAGGAGTTCAGTCTCAAATTGAATCAACTGATGAACATTTCTAGTCACTCATCTTCAATCAAGGTTATTATCATGAAGAATTCAATCGATGTAATTGACTAATTTGAATTACTTCAGCGCAAAGAAATATTGTTTCGCTCTCTCGATTATTTCCAATGATTTTTTTTCAGATTTATGATTCAGGTTAGTCCTGGTAATTTTGACTCTTTCATACAATTTTCGAAGACTCAAAAAGTAAGTCAGTGATTCTACGTACTTCTCCTTTGAGTTAGGAATAATTTTTTTCCATCGGATTCTTTTTTCTTTGCTTGACGAAAAGAAAAATTCTTAACAGGACATAAAATGTTGATGAAAGCGATAGTCTTGTTTGACCAGATCCGAATATTGTCTTTATTTGATCACGGATAGAGATAATATGAAACAAATATGGATATTTGTCTAATTTTCTTCTATGACCCGCAGCTTTTCCTGATGATGACAATTTCAAAGATTTAATCAAGTCCCTGTGTATTGGGTGTGTTACGGTTTCCCCATAATGTCATATGCATGCCTATCTCCTGTACATACCCACCGCCCACATATGCGTAGCTATCGACGTCAGCAACACATCAACGAAATTAAACCATGCCGCGGGTCGCAGGCATGGGGTCCAACAATGCTCATAAATTTCTTGGAAAAGTTTACACACCTAATACAAATAAAGAATAATCAGGCATAGAGTAAAAAAATTTACACATTGCATATCATGTGAAACAATAAATAATTGTGACTTAGAAATTTCAGATTCTATCATAAAATATATCCTCCAGTATTGGTTAAAGGTTCTTGAAATCTATTTTATTTTCTAATTCATTCAAGTGTCCAACAGTTGTGAAAAATCGTTCTCATCATTTTCTTTTGGACGTTAGAGGTTATGAAAATTTCGAATACATATATTAGAAAGAAAATTGGCTACGTAGTTGCGTCATCGGAATCGTTTCGTTGAACAATTTTCTCTGCAAGTTGTGTAACGGAATCGATAATCGGAAATAGATACACATAATGCATATCTCAAAGTGACAGAGGCAGTATTCAGTTCATGAATATCTTCACAAGCATCGGTTCCACAGAGAAAAAATAGTATTTCAATGATTAGATGAAATTCTATCTCGATATTGTCTCTATTATTAGGTTCATTATATGGACGGAATTTAATCAGAGATTTTCAATATTTTATCATATAATTTGGTTTAATTTGATAAGAGTCAATCTGATAATAGAAACAACAATTTTTTTTATCTTGTTTTGTATTTCGACAAAAATTTCGGATCGTTGATTAATTTTTCGTTAAGAAAAGCTTCCTTGATTAATTTTTTATTAATCAAACATCCGTAAGATTTTAATTTTATCACTCGGAATCAGGATTCAGATTCGAGATTGTATCGACGATATCAAAAGGTTGAACATTTTTTGTTTCATTTTTATGGATAAAAATGCTTGATTTTTTTAGAGACTCTTTACTATTGATTCGGATAATTAAAATTCACGGACGTAGCCGACCGTGTCTCCGTGTTGCGTAATTACAAGAATAGGGTAGGTCCTACTGCAGTAGAACGTAATACGCATCGAGGCGGACGGTGCTCGACGCAGCCACCGATGGAGGCGGCTGCGGCGGCCCCAACCGGTACAAAAACGGCACCCAATTCCTGTACGCACCCACTTGTGGATTGGATCCTGAGAGCTCTACAACACACTCTCCTAGATCTGGAGTAATATCGTCGGAGCGATGTCACGGAATTCAGCAACTCGTCTTCAGATCGGTCTGAGAAAGCTTGTCATTCTACAAGATTGAAATTTTCATTGGGTAAGTATATCGAATATCCACCCAAAAATCAAATTCATCTTCGTTTTATCCAAACAACGTAAAAAAAAAAAAAAAAAAATGGAGTAATTTGACGATCAATTTCAGACTAGTTACTAATTTCAATATATTACAAATTCAAATTCTAACCGGTACATTGAAATTTCGAAAATGTCAGAACCACCGAAAGTCATTTTTGAGACTTTTTCACATGATTTTAGAAAGAATTTTTTTTCTGTCTTCGATGCACGAAAAGAAATCCATCGGTGGACCAATTTTAGTTTTTCTGGTATCAAACTGTTCAGTAAAGAGGCCTTTTCAATATGAACAGAGAAAGAACTCGAGTTATCATGAAAAGTAACGTATGAAGACAGAAAAACGCTATTTTATTCTATAAAATGATGAATATCTGGTACAATTTTGATCGGATCAACAAGTTCTCTGGTCATTTCGAGAAGGCCTCTTTACTGAATAGTTTGAGACCAGAGAAAATTGAATCGATCCACCAATAGATTATATTTCGTGCATCGTAGAAAAAAAATGTGTTTCCAAAATCGCGTGAAAAACATTCTAAAATATGAAAAATGACTTTCGGCAGTTTTGACTTTTTCCACATTTTAAGGTGTATGTACCCCCTTTTTTTCCAGTTTCCTAAGAAATTCCGCGCCAATACATCGCATTGTAATCATTTGTTTATCAAATATATATGTGAATGAACCAAATGAATGTGAAATAGACAGCAAACATGTATTTTTACAATGATTTATTTCCTCAAAATTGTAAAAATTATTAAAAATCAAAAAACATCTCGTGAAAAGAAAAAAATTATCTAACCCAAGTTCTCTCTTGAAGATTTATTAATTACGGCTTTCACCTTAGAACGATTAGAAAAAGAAGTGATCAGTTGAATAGTTGTTGACTATTTCACGAAACGTGGTTGAAATACAGAATATGTCCGCTGGACGGCCCTGAAAGATGACTTCAAGAGTAAAAATAACATTTAGACGTCAAAAAGTGGGACACTTGTGATCCATACGATGACTTTCAATTCGCTGGGGTTTCGCTTTTCGAAGAAATAATAAATACCGTCTCCAAACTTTTTTGAAGGCTTCACAATAGTGTGCTCTACGTCTTATAAAATAACCAGGGAAATCTTTCGGGGGGGTGTTTTCCAGAAACAACTATTTAATGTTTCAAATAGGGAATAATTGTTCGTGATATTATTGTTGGTCGCAATTTTGGTGTAGTTTAGTAACCTTGATGATGAGTTTCAAAATGAGCCCTGGACGAACCTCCTAGCTCCATCCAGTCCCGAGATATTACATGGTGGCCACTTTTTGTCGGGTAAAAAATTCCCTGACTTTTCCCTGACTGGTTGATCAATTTTCCTTGACCGAAATTCTAATATTGTCTCGATTAGTGCTATAAGATAATACCCGCAATTCTTGATTTCATTTCGATGCAAATTGAATAGGAAATCCAACAATGTTGGGAAAAATTATATGAATTTTTTTTTCATTTCCTTGCCGAAACATTTATTACACGTTACGAATTTATTCTACTTTTTCCCTGACCAAGTTTGAAATCCTCTGACATTTCCCTGATTTCCTGACAAAATTTTCTTTGTCCTGACATTTCCCGGTTTTCCCTGACCGTGGCCACCACGTATTACCACAAAACCACGTTTCCGGTACCTTCCGGGAATAGTCGAAAAATAGTTTCTTTCTTCAAATCGTTCTACACGCGTTGTTTTCCAGTGGAACACAACGTTTTCTCAAATTTTGGTTGAAATCGGAGAGGTCAAGGTCGAATTTCCCTTTTTTTTTCGATTCGACGTGGAATTTTTTCAACAGTCTAATTCTTGAATATTTTTTTTTTCTCTTTTGGAGACACCATTTTTTGCGTCGATATCTGTGAGGCGGTTTTGAACAAACCTGTTAATCTTACAAATGTAAAAATTCATATGACATCCAATTTCCAATTTGCATTCTGAGGGGTGAATAGATTAATTTCTCTCATCGGTTGCCCGGAAAATTCATGATCCGTAAACTGATAATATGTACGGAAAATATTTACATACCATATGAGAAATATAATCATTCATGTGAAATTGCTATTTTATGCACGAAATGTTATTTCGTTTAGATGGTATAACGAATAAGAGTAAATATTCTACGAGACACTATACAGTTTTTGGGAAGTTTGGAAAATTGATTTTTCTTCTCTTTCTCTCTCTTGTTGATATCAATAGATTTTTTGAGGGTGTGATGGTTGAAGGGTACCCATGTAATTCTATGGATTGACCCTATCAAATCGAATCGAATTCAAAACGCTGTCCGTGATTCCCGTTTTTCCGGTTTCGGCCAGATTTTGAATTTACCCGTATCTTCAGTAGAATTGAAACAATATTTACATAAAATATTCATATTCACATACACAATAGATAAAATAAATCTTGTAAATTTCTGGGAGAATGAAAAAGTAAAAGAAAAAACTGTAATCAATTTCCTCGTGATTATGGTAAAATTGTAAAAGGACCGGAAAATATGCAATCAATTTTTTTAATTCGTAAAAAGTCTCATAATATTATTGTCTAGACTTGAATTTCGCGTGTCGAGATTGACATAATTTTTTTGTGCAATCCATGCTATTTTTTGTCAGAATTTTTCAGCATAAAAAGCGTCGATCAAAAAGGAAAATTTACATTTTTGTCTGACTAGCACTAGATTTTCTAAAGTTCTCCAACTACATGGAAACAATACTTGAAAGTTACCCTCCACATTCTCGTCGTTTCGATCAAAAATCAGACTTTTATAATACCGAATCTATATTCTGAAGTAAGAGAATGGCGTAGGAAAGAGAATTCCGATCGGAAAAGTTGACAAATTTTATTTTATTGACAATAAGTGAAAAACTTGTGACTACGTTTCAGGGTCTGATGCAGCGTGTCACAGCTCATATTTTATCAAGGACAAGTGGTTTAATTCCGTCTACATCCGTACGACTGATTAATTGAAACTATAAATGGCGCTGAACACCCTGAATAAAACCGGAAATGAAAAACTGGAGACACGGGGTCACCATGATTTTGTTGAAACCACGTAAACACTCGGATCGATGGTATATCTACCCCTGTACATACATTAAATTTCACAGCCAATCTGGGTGAGTATGCACTTAGGTGAGTACTCAGATTCTAGGCGTACATGCGTAGGACTAGAAACTGCGCTATACATCTATTCAATTGGGTCAAAGAGAAGAGAATTGAGCTCTTCAGTTTTTGATCGTTTACCGATTTTTTTCCAAACTGTTCATTTTGTTAAACTGTATTACTTACAATATGTGTATAATGGAGGTTTACCTCTTGAATTGATTTTGAGTACTTGAAAATGACCTAATGGAGAAAACTTGATCGAATTTTCTCTGTTTCGACTCGACATTTTGGACAATGAAACATTGCAAATTTAATGACAACGATAAATTGTCAAATTTGTTGAAGAAAATAATAGGTAATAGTGTCAGTCGAGGTCCGATTAAGAATTCCTCATCAGTGGCTTTTCTGGTGATGAAATTCGATCATACCAAAAACTACTATTTCCCGGACAGTTTGATTTCGAGGGTTCCAGGTCACTCTGTATCTTGTACATCTCCAATAATTGCTCCAATTAAGTTTCTTCTCTCTAGGAAAATTTAATATACTACAATGTAGTGGCAATTAGGCTAAATATTTCGCAAAGTGATTTTTTAACACGTGGCTGAAAGCCTTGCGAGTAATTACGAGTGTGGTCGATTTTAATGGGCAATAAAGGTCGTCGTTTAGGGTTTATGCACGTGAATTGATTATTAAAATGAAATGATAATTAATGAGTATGTTTCATAATTCCAGGACAACATGCGCCCCGATATCTTGATAATTCTAGCCACCATCGGGCTACTATTCACAGAAGGAACTAGGTGCGCGCGAAGCTACGACCCTTATGTCAAGCATCGTACAAAGCAGAGAGAAACTCGTGGATTTAAGCCTGAATTTTTGTCGACGGCCATTGGCTTCGGAAAACGGGACGGTACCTTGGGAATATTGAAACCTCGGAACCACCAGAATCTCATTTTAGATTTACTAAAAAAAACCTCTCAAAAGTAATCAAATTCAATTAACAAATACTCCACAATATCGTTTCTCTTAAATTTGAGCCGAAATTTACTATATTTTCTCATCACTTTTGTTTCATTTGTTCCAGGATGGAGAAAAGACGGATTTCTTGTCAGCAGCGAATCATGTTCAAGACTCCAATGTGCGAATAATAATGATACAATAGAACAGAAAGAAAAAAAAACAGACCATGTTTATGATTATCATTGACGGAAACGTATGATGATGTTTGAAGAATGATTATCGTACAATCTTTTATCTCGTATCGTTGCGACTTACCGCTTAATTCACCGTTTATTTGATTCTGTATAATTATCTGAAGTATAGTTGTATGAGGCTAATGATTTAGTCAACTCCGACTACGAAATATATTGAATTCTACGGATATAATAGATGTCTTAGATGGTCTGAGATATTGAAAGATAATCAAATAAAGAATAATAAATAAAAAGATATAGTTGAAGAAAAAAATCCGTTTACATTAATTCTCCTCGTCTCGTCATAATCATCTTGTGCAATTGCGTTCAAGGTTTTGTGTGTAGTAGAACTTATAAAATTGCAATTGGAATTTAGGTCGTCATAGTGTGGTTTCTGGTTTTGTAACCCCTGAGAACAACAAAGCGAACTGTGGAAGATATCGGGATTTTAGTTTTTGGACATTGTTGCCAATGAGTGGTTTACAGTTTCGAATATCTTTTGAAAAAAAAATTAGAAGAATCGAAAAGTGAAGTGACCCATTGTGCCCCACTCTACCATACATTTATTCCATATTTTTATATTGTTATCTTTTCATTTGTTTACATTATGCCTTTTTGGTTATTCTGGTCTTTCTACATTTTGTTGCACTTTTGTTAATTTAATGTCCGGAAAGAAGCAATCAATTGTGTGAGCGTAGCGAGCGGAGAAGCACAACGCAAATGACTCTGATTTTATTTTCATTTGTTAGGCTTGGCCATTTTATCTGATATCAATACTTTCATAGGAATACATTGTTGAATTACGAGTTTCGCAAAGAAAACGAGTTTTGTTCATAGCGCACCAGGCATGTCTAACTTCTGAGTTATTGAAATATGATTTCGTCGTTGGCTAACAGCCGAGTACCTGATAATCATAAAATTTATACACATGTGTAGAAAGTTGCAGAATCGTTTAGTAGGAGGAGAACGGACACGTGTGAAAAAATACAATCGAACAATTTTTCTCTCACTGACGTATGAAAATAGTATATTAGCTATAATCTCTGTTTAGTGTCATCGATTGAGGCTGAGAGTCAAATAATTCATAATATTCAATGCAAAGATCATGCTCCACAAAGAGTGCATAGCTTATATTAGTTCATTTTTACCTTCGACTTTGAATAATAATGAGAAGATAAAATGGTTCACTAATATGCTGCTGGCACACAGGTTACTCTATGACTTGAACTGTAGTCATTGTGTTGACGGTTGGCGGAGGTACTTCATTTCATCCACCGTGGGGATATAGTGAAAACTGAACTTCTCATTTTCGGGGTAATTACAATGACTTCCTTTTGTCTCTGGAAACATAGAAACGGGAAGTCAAAAATTTACACCGGAATACTTTTATCTTCACATTTAGTTTTCACATATTTTCCGTATCGACTGAATTCATTGAATTGTTGTGATTGATTTGATGCAAGACAATCACGTTCGCGAATCTATTTATACGGTAATTCGATGCGGTATTTTCTGGGAGGGGAAAGCTGCTGTTATAAAACCGCGGCTATTTCCGAACCCGATGTGAGAACTAAGAAATATCCCCTGTAGTAGACGAAGAGGCTACTGATTTTTAACCGTCTTCAAAAAAAGAGGAGGTTCTCAATTCGGTTGTATTTTTTTTATGTTTGTTACCTCAGAACTCCGTTATTTATAAGCCGATTTGGAAAATTCTTTTTTTATTCGAAAGGGTATACTTTTGGGCACACCAATATGTCAAAGCAAAGCGGGGAGTTTGTTCCGTACCGGAATTTTTCATCCCTGGAACCAGATGAGGGAGCAGTGATCTCCGGTATTGCTGGAAGATTTCCAGATTCAGATAACCTCAAGGGACTCCAAGAAAATCTTTTCAACAAGGTGGATCTCATCACTGACGACAACCGCCGTTGGAGCACAGGTGAATTGTTGATCTATGATGATGAATATTGGGAAACTTAGATAGTCAGCTCCGGTGTATCGTTTTTCAGCTCACCCCGACGTTCCCAGGCGATTTGGAAAAGTGAACAATCTCGATAAATTCGATCATACATTTTTTGGATTACACTTCGAAGAAGCACAAGCGACTGATCCTATGGGCAGAATACTGTTCGAATACACTCACGAAGCTATTCTTGACGCTGGTGTTAATCCAGAACGACTTCGTGGAACAAACACTGGTGTCTTCATTGCTGCATGCTACATCGAATCAGCGCACGATGTGGTCTATAATAACGACTGTTCTGGACATATTTTTTCTATTTTGGGTCTGAATCCCAGAGCGAGGGAAGAATCATACGATCTTTTGTCATGTGACACGCGATATGTGGATAATACTATGAAATGATGACGTCAAGGTGCACTTTTATTACTTGCAAATTGTCGTTTCTGCAGTCGGCGATAGTCGAAATAATGGAGACATTTGCATTCGAAGGTTATAATCGCGATGGAAAGCGGGACATTCCACCGAATATACATTTCAACCGCCCTCAAGGAGGCATCAAATCGTTGAAAGATGGTCGCTTGAAAAGTGTAACCCAATTGACGTCATGGGAAGTTGGCTACGTTGGTAGCAACTCCTTCAGATTCGGAGAATCCCTGTACAAAAGAGAAAAAGCAGAATTACAAAACTAGTGACACGATACCACGACTCGTCGTCGTATCTGGGCGGACAGAGGAAGCAGTAACAACACTATTAGATCACGTATGTAATGGGTTGAATCCATTAACATTTGTTGTTATTCATATTTCGCTCTATCGTTACGAGAATTCTGTACAACTCAAACCAGAAGCATGTGAAATCTAGAAATTTTTTCGGCATCAAGACCTGCATATGTGTGGTTATTTCGTCATTAGGTTTCATTGCTCACTATATTGACCATTTTCCCGCGCATTGATTCACTGACATCGCGTGTTAACAGCTTGGAAGCAGGCCAGTCGATGTGAAATACGTTTCCTTTTTCCACAACATACACGCTGAAGAGATTCCAGGCCATCCATATCGTGGGTATACCATCTTGCCACCAACAGGATTGCCACTGAACAACCTTCGAAGTGTACGGCATTATCCTGCCGAGAAACGGCCAGTGTGCTTTGCGTTCTCTGGGTTGGGGTCCTATTGGACTAACATCAGTGAGTAGAATCGATCGATCAGCTAATGTATGATAACACTGTAGTCTATAGTCTGGGTCAGATGCTGTTCAACTATACAACTGTACTGCTTGTTCAATGCGTCATTGATGATTGCTATATTTTCCAAAGATGCTCTATTGGAGACTCCCGTTTTCGCCGAAGCCATTCGAAAGTGTGACGTTGTTCTCAAGCCTTACGGTGTTGACATTACCAATATTTTGAAGAGCCGAGATTCAGAAAGATTGGACAACATACATGCGTTCGTTGGCATTGCTGCAATAGAGGTAAAGTCCGAATGTTATTCAACCATCAGCCAAGTTCTCCTTGGCGATTTGCATTTTTTAAAGCATAACATCGAATCCCTCACGATTACTTATCGTGGGTAAATGTTTTCTATACACGCATCAAAATGGTTCAACGTTTCATAATTCACAGATTGGTTTGGTGGATGTGTTGACGTCCATAGGGATCGTGCCAGATATCATTATCGGCTATTCAGTAGGAGAGTTTGGCTGTGCGTATGTTGATGGCTGCTGCAGTGCAGAAAAAATGATTCTGGCTGCATAAATTCAAGGTTTGGCGTTGACTAAAACTGGAACGATGATTGGGTCCATGGTGGTCGTCGGGCTCGGCAATACGGAGTTGAAGAGTCTGTGTCTAGCTGGAATCCATATCACTGGTCACAATCGTCCGAAGAGTACAACGATCAGTAGTCCAGTCGACTCCATCCGAAATTTTGTCTCTGAAGCTATATCCATGGTTATCCATCCATCTTCGACAGTTCTGTCGATTACCAATGTCTTTTACTCTTCATAGGCTCAAGGTATTTGTGCTGACGAGGTATCTTGTGGCAATATCGCATACCACAGTCACCTTACTGCATTGGTGGTCCCGAAAATGCAGGCCCATCTGCAAAGGTTTGTCTCGGAGCCAAAATCCCGCAGTAAGAGATGGCTGAGTACATCCGTACCATGCTTGTACGCTTATATGCTTGTTGCCCGCGACTGGCTATTTATTACTGGTTTGGGAGACGGTAGCCTTGATGCAGGCTGTAAGCTACACAGAAGTTTCGGTTGTCAACTACGATCCCAAAAGAAGATACCATCGAGCTGACGATCATGGTTAAGAAAGGTGATATCGATTCTCAATTGATATGGGACCACAATACAGGAAAAGTTCACCCCGAATTGCAGTGCACGTTTGAGGGGCGTACACTGACGCCAAGTTTGCTTTCTAGGTTCAGGGAGGTTTGAGATCTTCGAGGGTGGAAGCACCATCGTCACTGGATTCATCCGTACGACCTCCAACCCGGCTCGAGAACGTATCTCAAGGGAACAGAAGGACGCATAGCCTGGTCATATAACTGAAGAGCTTTCATGGACATTATGTTACAAATGAAAATCATTGGAATGGACACCCGAGGACTGTTCGTTTCTACGAGTATTCAAAAGCTGGTCATAGACACCGAGAGCCACAAAGACCAGCTCCGCGCTTTACCCGTAGACAATAAAGGCAGGTGTTGCATGAAATAGCTGCGTAGGAAATTTTACGGATGTTTTCCCCTCACAATTTGGAATCTAAGTAGAAATCACGTTTTTGCATCGTTTTCAGTGCTTGCAGTGAGCGTGCGTGAAGATTTGGATATCATTGTGTCCGGTGGCGTGGAAATACGAGGTTTGAGAGCTAGCGCGATAGCTCAGAAAAAATCTGCAGGAAATCCCGTGCTTGAGGATTTCAAATTTGTCGCACATCGAGATCGAGCTGAGATGGACTTGAAAGTGGTGACTCAAATTGCCACACACATAGCGCTCGAAAACCAGTTTCAGTGTGAGCATAAAAACAATCGAATTGATTAGCGAACCCGTTGGTATAACTCCTGAAAACTTGACCTCCTCCTTGACTCAAGAAGTTCTTGCCGATTTACCCCTGCTGCAAGCCGATGTCAACATCATTGCACCACACAATACATTTTCCGAAGGTACGGTACCTCCTAATATCAAAGTTGGGGATCTGGAGAACTTGTCCGGCGAATCCGGTGCTTTGATAGTGGTGGGCCATGGACTCTTTGCTGATAAAAATACTGAGGCCTTGAGAATTCTAGCAACAGCGACGATGACGGGAGGCTTCATGCTAGTCAGGGAACCGTTGAACACAGATACCGATATTCTGCTAGCAGTCAAAAGTGAGGGCTTCGATGTCATCGTAGAAAAACAATCTGGCAAGGAACTGGTGCTCTTACTCCGCAAGAGGGACAAACAACCCAAAATAGTCAGTGCAATTCATATCAGCGATAACGAATTCACATGGCTCCCAGTGCTACAAGCTGCTTTGAAGACGGAAAGTGAAAAACACAAGAACAGTAGGAGTCGAGTTCTATTCGTGGACGAAGGAGATTTCGAAAGTGGATTATTGGGATTGGTGAATTGTCTGACAATGAGAAGAGAACCAGGCGGTGAAGTTGTAGAGGGACTTTTGATCCAAGCCTCAACGGCTCCAAAGTTTCCGGTCGACAATCAATTTTACTTTGACAAATTGAAGCTCGGCTTGGCACTGAATGTTTTGCGACCTGGGAGAGTTTGGGGCTCTTATAGATTCTTCGAGATGAACCCGTTGACACCGAAACCTGTTCATCACGCACGGATCACTCAGCTCGCACGTGGGGATTTGACTTCATTGTAATGGGTCGAAGGAGCAATTCCGCCGGATTGTCACCGATCTGACGTCATTGAAATCCACTACTCGAAGTTGCTGCAAGAACAAGGCAAGGTCAAGAAAGCGTGATCGGATTCGAATTTTCCGGAAGAGACGCGAACGGTCGTCCAGTAATGGGTATGATCGAAAATGGAGCTTTGGCTAACTTGTGTATCTGTGACATAGAATTTGTTTGGGATGTGCCAAAGCATTGGTCATTAGAAGACGCAGCCACGGTTCCCGCGACGTATGGAACGGCTTACTACGCTTTATTCATGAGCGGTAGAATGAAGAAAGGTGATAAGGTTTTGATACATGCGGGAAGCGGTAGCGTGGGCCAAGCAGCGATCCGGTTAGCTCTTCACACGGGATGTGAAGTTTTCACGACAGTCGGAACCCCGGAAAAACGAGCATTCATCCGGGAAAATTTTCCACAAATCGATGGGGACCATATCGGAACATCTCGAGATACAAGCTTCGAGCAGCTGATCTACCGCAAGACCCGAGGACGAGGCGTGGATATAGTGCTCAACTCGTTGGCGGAAGAGAAGCTTCAAGCATCCGTCCGTTGTTTAGCAACCGGTGGACGATTTCTGGAAATTGGTAAATTTGACCTTGCGGTTAATAATCTTCTTGGGATGGAAGCATTCTTGAAGGGCATAAGCATCCACGGAATTCTTTTGGATAACCTTTTCAACGCTTCTTCTGACAAGAAAGTCCGATTGAAGGTAATGCTTGATGAAGGAATAAAGAGCAGTGCAATCAAACCACTTCTAAGAACGGCATTTCCAATGAATCAAGTCAGGAAGCTTTCAGATACATGGCAGCTGGAAACATATCGGGAAGGTTCGGCAACTATTTTATTATCACTCGCAGCACTGCTGAAAATCGCACTTTTATGGTCGCTCGATAACTGCAAAAATTGCAGGTAATTTTGAATATACGCGGCCAAGGGGATGGACCACCGTCTGAACTTCTTCTCGCACTTCCACGGAACTTCTGCTCAGAAACATGCAGTTACCTCATCCTTGGCGGGCTGGTTGGCTTCGGTCTTGAGCTTGCCGATTGGCTGGTACTTCGTGGCGCAAAAAACCTAGTCTTGACGTCACGGACAGGGGCTAGTAATGGGTATCAAGGTATGCGTATCAGGCTTTGGAAAAGTTACGGAGTGTCGGTCGTTGTCGTGGCTGGAAGGGACGCGTCGACGCCCGACGGTTGCGAAGCTATCCTCAAAGAAGCTGGAGCCCTTGGTCCACTGGACGCTATATTCAGTTTGGCGGTAGTGCTGAGAGATGCCCTATACGACGATTAAACAACAGAGAACTTTGAAGAATCTTTCAGAGTCAAGGCTTGGGCCACGAAGCAGTTGGACAAGTTGTCGAGAAAACTCTGTCCGCATCTCAGGCAATTCGTGGTATTTTCCTCGGTATCCTGCGGTCGAGGTAACGCGGGGCAAACCAATTACGAAATGGCCAACTCTGTAATGCAAAGAATATGAGAAAAACGAGCAGCCGAGAATTGGCAAGGGTTAGCTATCCAATGGAAAGCTGTTGGCGATGTTGAACTTGTCGCAGAGATGCAAGAAGATGACAAGGAGCTCGTCATTGGTGGAACTCTGCAACAGAGAATCACATCTTGTCTGCAGGAGTTTGATGGTTTCCTACGACAGGATTCTCCCGTCGTTTCGAGCATGGTCGTCGCTGAAAAGAAGGCTGGTAGTGCCGGGGCGACGAATATTGTCGACGCAGTTGTAAATATAATGGGTATGTTGCCGTTGAAACCATAAAATTAAAAATACAGACCAAAGTTCACTAATGCAATCTTTGGGCAGAAATCAAGGACCTCAAAACGGTGAGTCTGCACACACCACTTTCGGAATTGGGAATGGATTCCATGATGGCTGTTGAAGTGAAACAAACGCTGGAACGTGAATTTGACGTGTTTTTGACCGCACCAGACATTCGTAGTTTCAATTTTTCGAAACTCATAGAAATGTCGCAAAGGCAAGCCACAATCGACGAAACCCATGGAAATGGGGTCGAGAATGAACCGATAGAAGCTGCTGGTTGGAAATTGCTGTTGAAAACACTCGGTTCACATGAGCTCAGCAAAAATATTTGTGTTCCATTGGCAACGACACCGAAAAATGGTAGAACTGAAGTCTCTTTATTTTGCCGGGCATCGAAGGAACACATAACGTATTCCAGTCTTTTGCCGGTAAAATAAAGTCGCAAACTACTTGTTTACAACTCGCACAGGTTTTCTGAAACCAAAGTCACTCTATGATCTCGTGGACCTCTTGATTCCAGTAAGAATCCTTCGTAAAATTTCATAACTGACCATCAGTGCGTATCGCTAATTTTCATCATTTTCCAAACTTGAAACCCGTCAGCATATAAAATCGAAGAGTACACGAGAATTCGCCATAGTTGGATATTCTTTTGGAAGTCTGGTGGCCATCGAGCTCGTTAGACGCTTGGAAGCCGACGGCCTCACCGGACGTCTCGTGTTGATCGACGGCTCACCTGATTTGATGAGGGCATAATTAGGCCAACAATTTACCCAAGCCCCCGAGGACCAAATGCAATCCCAATTTATTTCACTGGCTATGAGTTCGATAGCACCGATCAGCGTTGAACAGTTGATCTAACAATGTCGGACTGGATAAACCCCTACTGTATTCGAACGAGAATTCACTCCTCCATCGAATCATGTTTTTTGTTTTACATTGGTGGATAATGATGTTTTAGTAGTACCTATGGATGATTCATGTCCACACACTTCACGGTAGCGAAGTTCAATCATTTCTGCCTATCCCAACGACATTTTCTTGTTTATATTCAAAGAATTCTTCATAATTTTTGTGTGTTAAAGTACTAATGAAATTTTTGATCCGTAGCTGAAAGAAGAATTGGAGAAATGCAATACCTGGGAAGAGAAATCAGCAGCGTTCACAAAAACGAATCCTGAAAATAAAAAGCTCAAGTTTTCGCCAGAAGATCAAAAGGCGATTCTTTCATCCGTTTTTTCTCGCCTTAAATTCATCCGGGACTACGACTCCTCGACACTCCCCCCCCTCCCCCCCCCCCCCCCCCCCCCCCCCCCCCCTTCGAGCACCAATTACATTGCTCAAACCAAAGATCCAGTCAGTACGTTCAATGTGGGAGGATTATGGGCTAAGTTTGGTACGCATATACTATTCTCGTTCATGTACCAATAGAATGTTGTCAATCTAAATACTTGTAAATATCTTGACCCGTTTCACAGGTTACTCGGGGTAAGGTGGATATACACTACGAGGAAGGCGATCATTTGACGATCCTTGAGGATGATATATGTGCAGCAGCTATTGACGGGAAACTCAAAATGATGTGACATGTGATAAGAGTGAATTATGATTTCAAGTTTCATACATCTGGCACCTCTACTACCCATTCAATGATTCCGACGGAAATCTTGTATATGTATTCATTTTCATATGTACCTAGGACAATATCTGCATAGCGAATTGTACAATGTATGATATTATATATTAAATCATAGTCACATATAACCGAGCACAGTTCGTAGCCGAACCGGTTAAGCTCCATCAATGTGGTAATTGAGTCTACTGGGAAAGTAAAATTTTGTGTCAAACTCAATAATTATTAAAAGACACCCCATACCTACCGATTGAACAGAAAATATTAAAAACTCTGCAAGTAGGATGAAGTTGGTATCAGGTTGACTAGCTGAGACATTTCTGCAATTTTTAGTAGACGAGGAGTCTAGGGATGCATCATCAATTATAACCGAAGACGGATTATTTGGGTGCACAGTCTTATCACATGGCGTAGCTTCGGACCCAGCAGAGTGTCAAGAAATACTGTGCAAAATATTGAGAGGAATATATTACACGGAAAGAACAGAGGAAGAGCACCTAGTATTGTCAGGGATATTCAGTCGATCAGAAAAGGAAGGATTAAATGTAAATCCAGCGAAGTGCAACTTCTTTGAAACACTAATAGAGATTCTGAAGTTTGTAGTCGACGAATCTGGCCTTCACCGAGCACCATGAAAAGCCCCAGTCCCTGAACATCACAAGACCTTACAGGTTTTCTTAGGGCTTGTAAATTTCCACGAGTGTTTCTTACCGGATAGAGCTGATCACATTGAACCTACACCGCATGATTTGAGGAACAGAATATCAGTAGATACAGAAGAATGCGAGAATTCAACTGGAATTTCGAGCAGTTCGAACTCAGTTTGAGAACTGACTCTTTTCTTCTAACTTTTTTCACTGCAATACAAGAGTTCACTCACAGGATGTTCTGTGAAAGTTTCGTTATTGTCGTTATTGAAATTATTTTTTATTTTATATCCATACAAGAAAAAAGACTCGACATTTTTATCATTATATTTATAGTTGATACCGTCATTATCTGAGTAACCCTTGAAAAATCACCTCGCCAAAATATACAAAAAGTGAATAAGGAATCTAAACCTCAAACTATAATTATCAATTCGTTTCATCCATTGAACATTTATTCGCATGATTATTATGCAATGATGTTAGTTTGTTACAGCATGGCTGCATCCACATCCACTCAATATAATAACG
The DNA here is from genome assembly GCA_018420115.1 of Euura saliciscinereae. NCBI lineage: Eukaryota > Metazoa > Arthropoda > Insecta > Hymenoptera > Tenthredinidae > Euura > Euura saliciscinereae. The sequence continues at coordinate 118,573 of JAFFZH010015789.1, read as the reverse complement.
AACAAAGATATGCACACATGCACACACACACAAATAAGCCCAATTTGTGAAAAAAAGAGATCTGACCGCGACTCCGTGACAATGGAAGTCAGGTGTAGTCTTAATTCACTCGAATCAGATGTCACATCTTCTTTTGAGTTCTCCGTCAACAGCTGCTGCACAGTTTTCGTCATCCAGGATCGTCACATGATCGCCTTCCAAGTAGTGTACCTCTACCTTACCCTGAGTAATCTGTGAAATAGGTAAAGCTGTTTACATTGACTATTGATAAGAAATTTTCGGAGTGTTGGTCATTCCGTGTAGCCAAAAAAGTGCTCCTATCGTAATCCACCGCTTCGAAAGTAATCAATGAAGGTCAGAAATTTGTTGTTGCCGAAAAATGTAATTTTACTACTCCTATATCGAATAAATTAGAGGCAGCTTCAACTATGGGAAAATTATTCGCGAAATCGGTTGATTGGTTTCAATCAAATCTCATCAATAATTCCATCCAATGCGTTGAATCATAACTTGGAGTAAATTTGATCAAAGGCCTACTCTAGGGCTATTAAGGGTGGATTACTCTCTTCATTGTGGAATCAGTGAATCAAGTGACACGGCACGGGTGACTTGGATGTCATGTGAATACGAAAATTCTCTATGATTGTTAGAAGATTATTGAGATATGAACGAAAAAAGTATATATTCGTACCAAACTCAGGCCATAATCCTCCGACATCGAACGCACAGACTGGATTTTTGGTTTAAGTAATGTTATTGGTGTTCGAAGACGAGGTACTACCGAGGAGTCGTAGGCCTGGATAATTTTGAAGCGAGAATAAACGGAAGAAAGTATTGCCTGTTGGTCTTCCAACGAGAACTTGTGCGATTCCACTTCAGGATTCATATTTGTGAACGCTAATAATTTCTCTTCCCAGGTATCGCATTTTTCCAATTCTTCTCTCAGCTGTACATGAAAAATTTGATTAGTATTTCGACACACAACATCTATTGAAAATGCATGATAGACATTGGAATAGCATGTCATTGGGCTGGGCGGAAATAATATTTTTCTGAAACAAAATCAAAGCTTTGAATCTTGCTACGCAGTTACATTTGGTGATAGAGTGCGCCTTCTACTGCCCACCGAAATGTCCAATTTCTTTACGATCATCCACCACTACAATACGATCGTCAACCAATGTATAAAAAAAGCGAAAAAAAATTATTGAATTGAGAAGTGAGGTTCTTTCCGAAAAACAGTAGGGATTTATTCGATCTGACATTTTTGGATCACCTGTTTGATGCTGGTCGGCGCTATAGAACTCATAACGAATAGAAGAAATTGTGATTGCATCTGGTCCTCAGAAGCTTGAATCAATTGTTGACCCATCATTGCCTTCATCAAATCAGGTGAACCATCGATCAACACCAGACGTCCGGTAAGGCCGTCAGCTTCCAAACGTCGAACGAGCTCGATGGCCACCAGGCTCCCGAAAGAATATCCAACTATGGCAAAATCTCGTCTACTCTTCGATTTTATATGCTGAAGGGTTTCAAGTTGAAAAAAGATCCAAATTAGCGATACGCACTGATGGTCAGTTATGGAAGTGTACAAATAATTCTTACTGGGATCAAGATGTCCACCAGGTCATCGAGTGAATTCGGTTTTAGAAATCCCGTTCCGAGTTGTAAACAAGTAGTTGGCGACTTTATTTTACCGGCAAGAGACTGAAATACGTTATGTGTTCCTTCGATGCCTGGCAAAATAAAGACTTCAGTTCTACCATTTTTGGGTCTCGTGACCAATGGGACACGAATATTTTTGCTGAGCTCTTGTGAGCCGAGAGTTTTCAACAGCAATTTTATACTGGGAGGTAGCAACGGTACGCCCTCGACTTCATTTTCATGGGTTTCATTGTCTGTGGCTTGCGTTTGCAACATTTCTATGAGCTTCGAAAAATTCAAACCACGAATGTCTCCTGCGGTCAAAAACACGTCAAATTCACGCTCCAATGTTTGTTTGATTTCAACAGCCATCATGGAATCCATTCCCAATTCTGAAAGAGGTGTGTGCAGACTCAGTGTTTTCAGGTCCTTGATATCTGCAAAAAGATTGCATTACTAAACTCCGTTCTGTTATTCAAATTTGATGGTTCCGCCTCCGACATACCCATTATATTCAAAACTGCGTCTACAATATTTGTCACCCCGGAACCACCAGCCTTCTTTTCAGCGACGACCATGCTCGAAACGACGGGAGAATTCTGTCGTAGGAAACCATCAAGCTCCTGCAGACAAGATGTGATTCTCTGTTGCAGAGTTCCGCCGATGACGAGCTCCTTGTCATCTTCTTGCATCTCTGCGACGAGTCCAACATCGCCAACAGCTCCCCATTGGATAGCTAACCCTGGCAAATTCTCGGCTGCTCGTTTTTCGCATATTCTTTCCATTACAGAGTTGGCCATTCCGTAATTGGTTTGCCCCGCGTTACCTCGACCGCAGGATACCGAGGAAAATACCACGAATTGCCTGAGATGCGGACAGAGTTTTCTCGACAACTTGTCCAATTGCTTCGTGGCCCAAGCCTTCACTCTGAAAGATTCTTCAAAGTTCTCTGTTGTTTGGTCATCGTAAAGGGCATCTCTCAGCACTACCGCCAAATTGAAAATAGCGTCCAGTGGTCCAAGGGCTTCCGCTTCTTTGAGGATAGCTTCGCATCCTTCGTGCGTCGAAGCATCCTTTCCAGCCACGACAACGACCGTCACTCCGTAACTTTCCCAAAGCCTGATACGCATCCGTTGATACCCATTCTTGACGCCTGTCCGTGACGTCAAGACTAGTTTTTTCGCCCCACGAAGTACCAGCCAATCGGCGAGCTCGAGACCGAAGCCACCCAGGCCGCCAAGGATAAGATAACTGTATGTTTCCGAGCAGTAATATCGCGGAAGTGCAAGAGGAAGTTCAGACAGCAATCCATCTCTTCCGCTATGTACATTTATGAGTACCTGAAATTTTTTTTCGGTCATAGTTCGGGCGTTCATGAAGAACGTCTGTGATTCATTAAGGATTCCCAACCCCCTCTGTCCTGCTTCTGTTTTACAGTAAGTCGCAATCTTTATGGCGTTTTAGCTACGAAAAATCTGATCGACACAACTGTCGACACCCCAATCCTAACACAAAAAATAACATCATATTCGGAATAAAATGAGCAAGATCGGTTCCAAGCAGATTTCGGACATCGGTTCCTATCAGGTCTGGGAAACACTATTATACCTGAACGGTATAACTTTGATGTCACTCTGAGTAAGACTCTAAGGACACGCCAAGTCTGACGCGAGCACTTGAAGTATTGAAAATAAAAACTTTCGATTTGAGAAATACGGCACATTGATTAGACAATCGACGCTATCTGAACCGGAAAATCCTGCCAATTACAGTCAAATTTCGGTTTTTCTCTCTGACCGGAGAGCCATTTTTTGCCGCTTGTTACGCTACGTGTACTCCTGCAATTCCAAACATGAAAAGTTGACGAACCTTCCCGATATGTTTTCCAGCTGCCATGTATCTGAAAGCTTCCTCGACTTGATCCATTGGGAAAACCGTTCTTAAAAGCGGTTTAACTGCACCGCTCTTTATTCCTTCACGAAGCATCATACTCAATTGTAGTTTTTTGTTCCACGAGGAACCGTTGAGCAGGTTATCCACGAGAATTCCGTGGAAGCTGATGCCCTTCAAGAATGCTTCCATGCCTAGGAGAGTATTGGCTGCAAGATCGAATTTACCGATTTCCAGAAAACGTCCACCGGTTGTTAAACAACGGACCGATGCTTGAAGCTTCTCTTCCGCCAATGAGTTGAGCACAATGTTAACGCCTCGTCCTCGGGTTTTGCGGTAGATCAGCTGCTCGAAGCTTGTGTCTCGAGAATTTCCAATATGGTCGTCATCGATTTGTGGAAAATGTTTCCGGATGAATTCTCGTTTTTCCGGGGTTCCGACTGTCGTGAAAACTTCACATCCCGCGTGAAGAGCCAACGTGATCGCTGCTTGGCCTACGCCACCGCTTCCCGCATGTATCAAAACTTTATCGCCTTTCTTCATTTTACCGCTCATGATAAGAGCATAGATAGCTGTTACATACGTTGTGGGAACCGTGGCCGCGTCTTCTAATGACCAATGCTCTGGCACATCCCAAATGAATTCTTTGTCATGGAGACACACATTTGCGAGTGACCCACTCTCGATCATACCCATCACTGGACGACCGTTTACGTCTCTTCCGGAGAATTCTATTCCAATCAGGCTATCTAGACGTTGTCTTGTTTTGGTAACGACTTCAGCAGCCAATTTCCCAGTAGCGAGCATGACGTCGCGGAAATTGATTGACGAGTAGTGGATGTCAATGACGTCCTCTCGCTGACAATCTGGCTGAATTGCTCCTTCGACCCATTTCATTGAACTCAAGTCCCCACGTGCGAGCTGACTGATCCGTGCGTGATGAACAGGTTTTGGTGTCAACGGGTTCATCGCGAAGAATCTATAGGAGCCCCAAACTCTTCCGGGTCTCAAAACATTCAGTGCCAAACCAAGTTTTAGTTGATCAGAGAAAAATTGATTGTCCATTGAAAACTTCGGAGCCTTCAAGTCTTGGATTAATAGTCCCTCAACAACTTCACCGCCTGGTTCTCTTCTCAGACAATTTACCAATCCCATTAATCCACTTTCAAAATCTCCTTCGTCCACCAATAGAACTCTACTTCTGCTCTGCTTATATTTTTCACATTCCGCCTTGAGTGCAGCTTGTAGTACTGGAAGCCACGTGAATTCGTTGTTGTTGATATGTATCACAGTGGCTATTTCGGGTCGTTTGTCCCTCTTGCGGAGTAGGAGCACCAGCTCTCGGCCTGATTGTTTTTCTACGATGATATCGAAGCCCTCACTTTCGACAGCCAGCAGAACATCACCATCCGTGTCCAACGGTTCCCTGGCTAGCAGGAACCCTCCCGCCATCATTCCTGTTGCTAAAAGCCTCAATGCCTCTGTATTTTCACTAGCGAAAAGTCCATGTCCCACCACTATCAAAGCAGCGGATTCACTGGACAATTTCTTCAGATCCAAAATTTTGATATTGGGAGGTACCGTACCATCTGAGAATGTATTGTCGGGTGCAATGATATTGACATCGGCTTGTAGCAGAGGTAAATCGGCAAGAACTTCTTGAATGAAACAGGATGTCAAGTTTTCTGGGGCTATGTCAACGGATTCGTCAATCAATTCGATTGTTTTAATTTGTACACCAACTTGGTTCTCAAGCGCTATGTGTGTTGCAATCCGAGTCACCACTCTCAGTTCCATTTCAGCTCGATCTCGATGTGCGATGAATTTGAAATCCTCGAGCACCGGAGTTCCTGGAGGTTTTTTCCGAGCTATTGCGCTAGCCCTCACACCTCGTATCTCCACGCCACCGGATAAAATGACATCCAAATCTTTATAAAATTTCACCGCGAGCACTGGAAACAACGCAAGAGATATAAATTATATTCAAACTTCCGATGAGCAGAGAAGATCATCGCCTGAGTGCCTGATATTAGGCAGCTATTTCATGCAAATCCCACCTCTATCGTTTTCGGGTGAAGCGCGGAGCTGTTCCCAATGTCTCTCAGTGTCTATTACCAGCTTTTGAATACTCGTAGGAACGAATAGTCCTCGGGTGTCCATTCCAATGACTTTCATCTGCAGCATGTTGTCCATGAAAGCTCCCCAGTTATTTGACCAGGCTATACGTCCCTCAGTTCTTGTGATCGAGGCTCTTGTGAGACCCTGAAATAACCCGGTGTATTCATAACCTCTGAGGCGTAGCTCTTTGTAAATATCTTTTTGCGTCAAATTAAGTTCCTCGGCGTCACCGGTGGACATTCCAGCAGAGATACATTCTCGAGCCGGGTTGAGAGTCGTGTGAACGAATCCAGTAACGACGGTGCTTTCACCTTCAAAGATTTCGAACCTTTCCGAACCTACAGAGGAAAATTGTCGTCAGTGTACGCCCAAGGCCCCGAAAATGTTTACTCAAATTTGGAGTGTACTTGAAGTAAACTTTCCCTATATCGTGTTATGATATCATCTAAGAATCAATCTCACCTTTCTGGACCATAACCGTCAGCTCAATGGTATCTTCTTTTGGGATCGTAGTTGCTCGAAGGAACCTGATATCTTTGAATACAACCGAAACTTCTGTATAGCTCATAGCTTGCATCAACGCTACCGTCTCCCAAACCAGTAATAAATAACCAGTCCCGGGTAACAAATTTCTCCCTTCAATGAAGTGCCCGGTCATCCAGTCAAACTTGTCGTCTGCCATATCTATCTTAACAATTCTTCCTCTGGTTTCTAATTTTTGAAAGTGGTCGAATTTCACTACGTACCAGTCATCTGAGTGGTCCCAACGTAGCAAGGGAGCAATCATAGGCGTTCCACGACTCACCGGATATTCGGTAGCAGGATACAAATCAATCAATTTAGGATTCAAACCAACTTGGTACATTTTTCCAATAGCTTCGAGTAAAACGGCAACGTTACCTCCATGCTCGGAATTGGTGAACGAAATGTTAGTAACGTCTCCATGCGAAGACTTTCCCAATATGGTTTGCAGCAACGTACACGGTGCTATTTGGATGATTATCGCATTTTTCGGTATGAGCCGTAAAGTTTCTTCGAATAAAACTGGACTGAGTATGTTGTTCGTGATGTATTCGGATGACCAGAATTGGGCTGCACCGGATTTCCATTGGTTATATGGTAGGCAAGTACTCAGCCATCTCTCACTACGAGGTTTCGGCTCCGAAATGATCCTCCGCAGATAGGCCTGCATTTTTGGGACCACCAATGCAGCAAGGTGACTGTGGTATGCGATATTGCCACAAGGTACCTCTTCAGCACAAATATCTTGAGCCTATTAAGAGTAAAAGACGTTGGTAATCGACAGAACTGTCCGGAGATGGATGGATAACCGTGGATATAGCTTCATATGGCAACATTCACCTGCAATCTGGAGACAATATTTCTGATGGAGTCGACTGGACCGCTGATCGTTGTACTCTCCGGATCGTTGTGACCAGTAATATGGATGCCAACTGGACAAAGGCTCCCTAACTCTACATGACCGAGCCCGACGACCGCCATGGACCCACTCGTCGTTCCTGTTTCAACCCACGCCAAACCTTGACTGTATGCCGCCAGAATCATTTGTTCGGCACTGCAACAGCCATCAGCATACGCACAGCCAAACTCTCCCACCGAGTAGCCAATAATAAAATCTGGTACGACCCCTATGGAGGTCAACACATCCACCAGGCCAATCTACAAATTATGAAATAATTACCTCCATTGATGAGCTTATCGAAAACATCATTCTACGATAGGTAGGTTATCATGTAAAATACAATATTATGCTATGAGAAATTCAAATCTTCAATATGTACTTTGCTGATTATTGTATAATGTTCGGGCTCTACCTGTATTGCAGCCATGCCAACAAACGCATGTATGATGTTGTCCAACATTTTTGAGTCTCGAGTTTTCAAAATAGCGACGATATCAACACCGTAAGGCTCAAGAGCAGCGTCACACTTTCGAATGGCTTCGGCGAAAACGGGAATCTCCATTAAAGCACCTTTGGAAAATACAGCAATGATCGAAGACTCATTGAACATAAACTGACATAAAATATAGACTACAATATTATTATTTAGCAGTCGTTTGATCGGTTTTACTCGCCTATGTTATCCCAATTAGATCCTAATCCAGAGAACACGAAGCACACAGGCCGTTTCCTGCCAGGATAATGCCGTACCCCTCGAAGGTTATTTTGTGATAATCCTGTTGGTGGCAAGATGGTATACCCACGGTATGGATGGCCTGGAATCTCTTCAGCGTGTATGTTGTGGAAAAGGGAAATGTACTCCACATCAACCGGTCTGCTCTCAAGCTGGTACCACGCGTCATCAGTAAATCAGATTGTAAGAGAATGTTTGGTATGATGAGCAATGGAATTATATGACAGAGTATCGATGCCTATCGACAGCCGCTGAAAATATTGCTTCATGTATCAGTATTTTCACGCGTTTGCGCCACAACTATCGAAATTGTGTCGTCAGCAACGTCAACTCCTACGATTCCTATTAACGGATTTAGTTGATCGTTGAGTTAAAAGTTATGCATAGGAAACGGTATTGCGGAGAGTACAAGTTAGGAATTGTGTGGAATACTTCCAGAGTTTACAGATCCTTCATGTAACATGTAAGCGACATCTGGAACTAAGAGTTTAGTTGAATAAACAGCTGTCGTCCAGATCCTAATGTGAATATACACGCAAAGTCATCATGGAACCCCGTAACCTTCACACTTTGTATCTCAAGTTGGAAGACCTCAGTGCAACAGTGTTCGACCATTGAAGTTTGATAATCAGTGATGATTGGCCAAGAAATTTAGGTGCGAGATTTCGCGGATCACCAGAATTGGTCAGGAAATTTTGAGGAGGCAGGGATGTTAGGGGTGAAATGAGGTTTTTCAAATGCCTCACATTTTGAGAAACAGACGAGAGATAGTTTCGTGACTGGCGTAGAATGTAAGCGAAACAATATGAAAAAGACTGTTCAAAAAGTTATAGAATTAGTTAGGAGTATTGTAATGGTACATTTGGTCGAGAAATGTGCGGGTCAAAAGTCGAGAAAAGTAGGATAACGGTTTGTTATAGGGTTTCACCCAGATAGATTGGTGGACTCTTTGTTTGCAGTTTGCAGCTGTTATATGTAGGTCTAGAAGTAAACGCATATCGCGAAAAATCAAATTGAGAATAGATCAGCTTCATCGAATGTTTCGGGGTGGACAACTCCACTTCAAAATTCATGGGACGTAGGTTTTTCCCTAGCGGGAAAATAGAGTTTGGTTCTTTTGCTGAAACGCGCCGTAGACACGAGGTTGATGGAACCGGAAAATGAAATATGAAAAATTCATTCCTGTCTTGAGTTTTGAATGAAAATTACGATTAGTACAACTCATAACATACGTCATCTAATATAGTTGTGACTGCTTCTTCCGTTCGCCCAGATACGACCACAAGTCTTGGAGTCGTATCACTGTTTCTGTGACGTTGATTTTTCTCTTTTGGGTTCCATTTCAAAAGAACGTGAGCGTTGCCACCCCCAAATCCGAAAGAGTTCACACCAACATAGCCACCTCCCAATGGCGTCAATTCGGTCACAACTTCTAAGCGACCATCTTTCAACGATTTGATGCCTTCATGAGGGTGGTTGAAATGTAGATTTGGTGGAATATACCCACTCTCCATTGCAATTATGACCTTTAGAAGCAGATATATCCGTTACTACTGTGTAGAAATCGACTGGTCCTGAGAAAACAGACGTAACTCAGCGGGCCGTCTAGAAGGGACGTAACTCACCGGGCGGGATAGAATGGATATGACTCAGAAAACTGTACAGGAAGTGTATACGGAGCTCTATACTCGCCTTATAGCGTTGTTTGAGTTACGTCCGTCCTAGACTGCCTGCTGAGTGACGTCTGTTCTCTTAGGACCCGTCGGAATAAGAAAGCACCAGGATGCATGTGATTGAATTGCAGCTTTTTGTCACGAGTACCCAACCATATGTTGAAATATTTCATGATACCAGTTGACAAAATGATCACGGAATATGAATTTTAACACTTTACGTGCAACTTTCTTGATGCGTAAGAGTAGAAGCAAAGTGAGTGTAGCCTTCGATGATTAGCGAATTTCACATACCTTAGCTATGGAAGTGAGGCCACTTGCTGGTTCAGAATGGCCCAAATTTGACTTGACTGAACCGATGCGTAGAGGAGTTGTTCGACCTGGGAGGAACACCTTCTCAATAGCAGCCGCCTCTACAGGGTCTCCGACGCTAGTGCCAGTGCCGTGCGCCTCCAAATAGGCCAAACTGGACGGCGGAACCCCGCATTCTTCATAAAACGACTTAAGTAGAGCATATTGTTGCTCCCTTGACGGATACGTGATGCCCTCTTCTTTGTAACCATCACAATTCGTTTTTGTGTGGATGATATGAGCATAAATGCGTTTCGCGTCCTTCGATTTCTGAAGAAAGATCACAGACACAGCTTCACTGCGGCAATAGCCATTCCCTTTATCGTCGAACGACTTACAACATCCGTCGCTGGAAAGTACGCCTAAGGGAACAACAGTATCCTTAGAGGACTTGGACCCACACCTTACACATATTCATTTTCCGACACGTCGTCGCCTCAGTACTCATTCGTGCGACACTCAAATGGAGATTAGAAATGTCGGATTGAAACTGACAAGCCGTTGTACCGATCACCACGATACACCACGTAACTTCCAACAAACATGCATTCAACGCTGAATTCTAGAATCTCGTGGATTTACGAATGATCAGTGAGGCGAATAAGTACTAGGCTGACGATATATCTAACGTTGAATGAACAGCTGCATCAATGTTGTGTCAATGAAAATTGTTATCTTCATTGACACAAAAACAAAAAATATGCAAACTATGTACAAAATAAATTGAGATTCAAGAAATTTACAGTTTGTCAACGATTGCAGGAAGATGCACATACCAAGAAGATAAAATGACAAAGATATGCTTGGATGAAGACACAAATTACATCCCCCCACAAGTGCAGCGTCACATTCTCCATTTTTAATAGCCCTGAATGCATGGTCCAACGCGAACAGACTTGAACTGCATGCTGTGTCTACAGTATAGCTGGGGCCAGTACATCCGAAGGATTGAGAGATTCTATTGGCCAACATACCACGATAGCTGCCAGTGATAGGATATCCCCCAGTCTAAACAATCAGAAATTGGAATAATATATTTGGGGCATTCCATGCCAAATGGACCTGCCGGTGACCCTCGACCTCTCAGATCTGGTCTGTGATTTTTCGTATCATTCTTCCGACTCTAAATAGTAACGAGAATTTTTTCCAGATTTTTCAACATAAATTTGAGCGCGTGGCGAATTTTCAAAGTTTTTTTTTTTTAATACCCCAATAAACACAAGATAGTGGAATACACGTTGAAAATGGTGGATGAAAATGAAAAACACGTTTGTAGAACACGTATAATCTACGTGTAGTAGACACGTCTCAAACACGATCTAATGTCCGCCCGTTACACTAGTTTTTCAACGTTTAAAAGACGTGTATTACACATCTTTTACACCATCAATATCATCGTGTTTGAGAAACGTCGATTACGTGGTTGTCCATACGCATTGATTCGCCGTTGAAAGAACACGTATCGGAAACGATGTAATGTCCGGCCGTTCCACTGGTTTTTCATCGTTCAAAAGACGTGTATTATCCAACTTTTACACCATCAATATCATCGCATTTCAGAAACGTTAATTGAACGTAATATTCATTCACCTGGAACGTGTTTTGAACGTTTAATACACGTGGAACATACGCGTTGTGTACATGAGGAATCAAAAAGAAAATTTTACAACAAAAGCTTTTTTTTTTACTTTTCACTGGCTATTTTCGGTGTTACAGGTTAACCTAACTGTTATTCGAGGATACATGTCAATTAAAACGCATTTGGAGTTCGCTGTAACTTTTTCGCTTTCCTAAGACCTAGCCGGGGTTTGAACCCGGAACGCTCGCCGCTGTTACTATTACTAGTCGCACATCCTAACCACTACGCTATACCGCCGCTTGAAGAACCCTGCAACGTTTCGATATATGGATTCACCAGGGACAATGATGAATTGTTCAAAAATCTAGATTTATTATCCCTCTGATTGTTTGTTTAACCACGTCGTATATGTTCTCGAAATTATAGAAGGAAGAAATGAACTAATTGATGTAATTTACGTGTCCGTCAGACACGTAATTACACGTGATCTTTAGACCAGCCCATAACACAAGACTACATATACATCACGTCGATGCGATGCGTACACTTACTCGAATTATCAACGTGGTTACACGTGATTTACACGAACATTCGACGGGTGAATATTAGAGTAGTTACGTGTGTTTTACACGATTACTAGACGCTTGGATGACACAATTGGTTTCTGCGTCGAATCAACGCTTGAACTTACACGAATTATCAACGTGTTTACACGTGATATACACGAATATTCGACGGGTGAATATTGGAGTAGTTACGTGTGTTTTATACAATGAACTAGACGCGTGAATGAAATGCTAAATTTTGGCGTCGAATCAACGCTTGAAATTGCACGAATTATCAACGTGTTTACACGTGATTTACACGGACATTCGACGGGTGAATATTAGAGTCGTTACGTGTGTTTTACAGGATTACTAGACGCTTGGATGACACAATTGATTTCTGCGTCGAATCAACGCTTGAACTTACACGAATTATCTACGTGTTTACACGTGATATACACGAATATTCGACGGGTAAATATGGGAGTAGTTACGTATGTTTCACACGATTACCAGACGCTTAAATGACACAATAATTTTTTGCGTTAAATTAACGCTTGAACTTACACGAATTATCAACGTGTTTACACGTGATTTACACGAATAATCGACGGGTAAATATTAGAGTAGTTACGTGTGTTTTATACAATAAACAGACGCGTGAATGAAATGCTAAATTTTTGCGTCGAATCAACGCCTGAACTAACACGAATTATCAACGTGTTTACACGTGATTTACACGAATATTCGACGGGTAAATATTGGAGTAGTTACGTGTGTTTTACACGATTATTAGACACGTGAGTAACGCAACCAATTTCTGCGTCGAATCAACGCTTGAACTTCCACGAATTATCAACGTGTTTACACGTTGATGCAACGTCAAATTATCGTTGAGAAAAAATCGCGTTATACAAGTGGTTCCTCAACGTTAGATTCACGTATATAAAACGTGGATGGAAAACTCGTGGATGGATAAACGTGTAATTTTTCCACCAACACCATATTTCCACCAATATTACGTGGAATAAACGTGTTCTACACCATCTTGTGTTTATTGGGACCTCTATGGCCTTAACCGAAAAATCTGAAAAAATTCTCAAAAATTCTCTTTCAAAAATGGAAATTTTGGACCAATATAAAATTATGTCCCGACTTTTCGTTCGACCTGATTTTTAGTTTTTTCGATTGAAAAATTTGAAAAAATATAAGTGGAGATCAATACACCGTGGACTGCTACTTGAATATTTTAAGTGATAGCCAAGGATTTTTGGAATTTTTTCCCCCACGGAGACCATAAGAAGAAGGATGAACTGCTATGCGAGGCGCGTACTTAAATACAGCCCGAGAAGGAGTCACTGCTTCGCGGGGCGCTAACGAAACGTGAAAATTCACCACGCGCTCAAAATCATTTTGAAAAATCTGGAAATAATTCTCGTTGCTATTCAGAGTCAGCAGAATGACACAAAAAATCACGGACCAAATCTGAGAGGTCGAGGGTCACCGGCAGGTCGATTTGGCATGGAATGCCCCATTTATAGATTTCACATACAATGCGAGAATGCAGGATATTGAAAATAAACATTTTTTCCCCGGATTTTGCAAATTTATAAAAGGTCGGAATAATGCCTTTACGTCAACGGTGCGTTAGCATCCATCCTTAAACCAAAACAAACCATATAAAATCATTGGTACCCAACCCCCACTGCTCATTCGATGACGACCTTGAAGGTTTTTGATGACATTGGCCGACCGAGCCCTAGTATAAATTTAATCGCGTATTCGTTTTGAGAACATTCACCCATCCCCGATCGTGAATCAGTTCCAAAAACGTCGACCCATCCACGTGACACTTTTTCGTGACGTTTATTGATTTCCCTATCCTCTTCGAATTCCCCAAAAATAAAATCATTTTTTACGGCACAGGCATTAAGAAGTCACCTTTTGACGCCTGTTTTCGTTCCGGCAAGCGGCACTTTATACCGCTAAGTTCAAAGTTGCGGTATAAAGTCTTTATTCCGCAACTTTGATGCGCAGTTCGAAGTGCGCGTGTCAAAGTTGCCGAATAAAGTCTTTATACCGCAGGTTACCCCCTCTCTACTACCTTTTACAGCAGCTCCTATACGCAGTTCGTGCGGAACTCAAATGGCGTCAAAGTGACTATTATTGCCTTTTCCGTAAAAAATATTGTATGGGGCGCGCGCAGAAAGTAACTGTTCAGCAAGGTTATGTTTTTAGTACTCGCCGTTGCTTTACAAGGCTCGCCTTCGGCTCGCCAGGTAAAATCAACGGCTCGTACGAAAAACATAACCTTGCCGAATGAACAGTTACTTTCTGCGCATGCCACATGAATATCTATTTAATGCTCATAAGTCCAATGGCAAAACTCTGCAAGGCGTTTCAGTGTATGCCATGGGACACGTTTTTTGTGACATTAAGAAACAGAGCAGAAGATGTTCACACGAATATCTGCTAAGATGAGCGGATTTTCACTAACAACAGATCGTCGGGTGTGATGTACTGTAATGTAATCATCCTATACTCACCTGACGATCAGTGTTATTATAGACCACATCGTGCGCTGATTCGATGTAGCATGTAGCAATGAAGACACCGGTGTTTGTTCCACGAAGTCGTTCTGGATTAACACCAGCGTCGAGAATAGCTTCATAAGCGTGTTCGAGCAGCATCCTGCCCATAGGATCCATCGTTTGTACTTCTTGGGAGTGTAATCCAAAGAATTGTTGATCAAATTTACCGATATTGTTCACTTTCCCAAATCGCTTAGGGACGTCGGGGTGAGCTGGAGAACAATACACTGAAGGTAACCACCAAAATTTCTCGAAAGTTATTATCATGGAAGGAACAATTTACCCATATCCCAACGGCGATTGTCATCAGTGATAAGGTCCACCTTGTTGAAGAGATTTTCTCCAAGTTCCTTGACATTGTCTGACTCCGGAAATCTTCCAGCAATACCAGATATCACAACTGTATCATCTGGTTCTCGAGATGGAAAATTCAGCTGCGAAGCCAACTCTTCGCTTTGCTTCGACATATTATGGTACTCTCAAAGCTAGTCGTCTTCGCCGACTGTTCGAAATATGTTTTAGTATTCAGATTGAGTCTAGGGCTAGGGCCGTGGTTTTATAACCATCGCCCCCTGCACCCCACTCCCATACGGAATGGATGGTTTTAAATTGGCGGGTCAATGAATACGTTACCTAATTTTTAATCAAGCGAATCAATGAATTAATTACACATTTATCGAATGTGTTTGATTCCATGAATTCACCTGCATCAATTGAATTAAAATCGATATTCTCAAAACAATTTTCCTCATACTCTATTTTGCAAAACATTTTTTTTTTTTTGTATTTCCAAACAATATCTGATAAACACAGTCCTTTCGGTTCTAAAAAGTTTTTCAATACGAATGACTTGTATTTCAGGTAATAACGGATTCTAGGTATCAGAAATGCAAAGGATTCTATGGTGAGACATTTCATTTACTTGTACAATAAGTGACTAATCTCATTCGTACGAAATCTCGTTATTTTAGACGACGTATACATATCCAAGGAGATAAATAGACTAGTTTCGTATTTTCTTGGAGTCATTCATAGATACATGGTTTTAATGAGAATCAAAAATTACGGAAAAGTTGGCAAAATTATTTTTTCCAGAAATATGAACAAAAAAAAATTAAATAAAAATCTTGAAAATCCGTACATAATTAACGGTGAATAAAAAAAAATCAGAAAAAATTCCGAAGTGTTTTCGAAAGTGAGGGCAACGATATAAAAAATGATAGAAAGGTTAAAAATTGGTTAAGGAAAATCATTGGTCGTGTTGGCATGGAATGCCCCATGTATAATTATGGGTAATAATTACATGACGTTATTTTCACGTCGCTCCAGGCCGATATCGCGAAACAATCATGACCTCATTGAGGTAGCGCGTGGTATATTTAAGTAGTCGAAGGTTCCCCCTCGTACGGGGGGGGGAGGCTTTATAAGGTCTCACTATTTCCATTTTCGCAGAGAAGAGGGAACTGGGGAAAAGCGGCGAAATCGTCTTACTTAATATATGAACGGCCCCAATGACCCTTTGGGACATCATGGAGCAAACATATTCCAGGCACATGTTGCGGAATGAATATGTAGCGCTTTACTGTTAGCCTATCGACTACACCTGAATAGAAGTTATGACTAATCAAATTTCCATCCATAAAATTACCACCAATATTTGATGCAGTCTTTCGAGGAACCTTGGACACAGTGATGAGGAAAATTCGTTTTCTCCATCAGCATACATTGGAATACCGAAGAAACAGTGTCTATAGATGATCATCTAATCGTATCTTATTGGGGAAAATTAGAGTATATCATACCACCGAAAAGATCGATCCAATTGAGATGTCTGATCACTAAAAGGACGGATTCTCAAATGTAGTCTAGAAGTAAACGTGGTTTTCCAACAGTGGCCCTTCTCTCGTAAGGAAATTTATTCTTTGAATTGACGCATTAATGTTATCCAATTCCAAGTCATATAATGAACCTGGCTGAATCGATCGATTTCAAACGCAAATTATATGTACTACTAGTATGTGCTAGTCATACACGTATAGTTACAAAACATACCGAGGAACTTGAATATCTGAATAGAGATATATATTGAAGCTATCGATTCGGGCGAGTCACGGAGTCAGGTGAAGGTAGAATAATTGAGAACTTCCTCTAGTTTTAACGTTTCGGCGCACGGGTTGTCGCCCTCATCAGACAAAACTGTTTGATAAAAGCAAGCAGAGACACTGAGTACATGAAAAGTCAATTTACAAGCATAATACTCAGCGAACAATTACATAACATATTTACCTAGAATAACAATTATTGATCATCCAAAGAATCCATAACAAAGTGGTCAAACCATAGGAGGTTGGTTTGACTGTAATGAACACACTGTGAGAACACTGTAACACGTAACATAAAATTATTCATTGGAATCCGAATTTCAATCGACCTAGATCCAAACTTCCCAAAATCGTAGACCTAGGTCCTATTATCAGATATCAAGACGTACCTACTGAGATTTTGGTGGACTTACTAAAATCTATACTGATATATTATATAAAATAGCTCGTACGTCAAGAACCAGTTAACCGATTTACCTGGGTGACGTGCATGAGAAAAGTCATGTCATAGTATAAGGAAATTGTAATGTTAATATATATTTTTCATCAAATGAAAGTTTATTGTAAATTGTTGATATTTATGTCCTTCCTCATGGACTGGATCCAAAGCTATTATAGCTATCCTCAAAATGTGGTAAAACAAATTGTTATATATTTTTCCATCAATTTCTTCGAGTACTACAGCTTAGTAATTCCGTGTGAGAGTACACTTTTTCCGGATCGTTCTTGGACTTGATCCTCATGTCATATCGATGTAATAAAAAGTCTGCTGCTAGATCGTTGAACTCTTTCGAAAATTTCAAGTGTGGACCGTGACCCCCATTTTCGAACGTACGAATCCTGTAATACAATAAATATACATATACCATGGAGTTTTGTCAACATTCCAGCAAACAAATTGTATAGTCAATATGCATTGCGGCTACCTTGAGTCTCGGATGTTTTTTTCGAGTATCGTAGCGTGACTCTTCTTGATAAGCCAATCGTTTTCGCCGTGGACAATTAATGTGGGGCAATGAATCTTCTCGAGGAAATCCATGCAAATGTTTCCTTTCCGATTTAGATAGATATTTCGCATTGCCTCGACGTATGCAGGCCATTCAGTTCTGACATAATCTTCCCCGTATATATCGGCCATAGGTTTCAACATATTTTCGGTCCACTTGTCCACGTTCTCTTTTCCTGGAGAATCAAAAACGAATTCGAACGTCAAAACGCCAAAAAGAAGAATTTAGGTCAAAATTAGGAACCCGTAACCTTACCCTTACCTTCGTAAGTCAGCATTTCCTCGGGTAATATGTACGAGTGTGTTCCAATGAGAATAAGTCTGCGCACAGAATCCGGGTACATGGCAGCCAAGAAGCAAGCCGTAATGCCGCCATTGCACCAACCAATCATTGAGAACGTTTTGTAGCCGAGTGCCTTCATGAGATCGTGAGCATAAGGCGCGTCACGCTGTAGAAAATCGTCGGAAAATTCTCGAGTAGGTGGTCTAGATTGCCCGTAACCCGGTGGGTCCCAGGCAACTATTGTCAACCGATTTCGGTCCAGATCTTCAAGCTGGGGTTTGAAATTTGTCCATATTGTTCCTATGAACACAGAAAGCAAAGTAAAGTGAACGGACCAAATAAGTTTTCGTGTAGTTAATGTGTAGTAAATGAACAATCATTTTTTAGAGTGTGTGCATGACGACTATCAAACGAAAATCTGAAGGTGAGCTCTGAAGTTAGCTGTATAGAGCGCCACTTTACGGATCGAAAATAAGCATCAAAAGTGACTTTTCATGCCTATGCTGGAAATATAAATTATGATACTGAATTTCTTGTAATGATTGTCCAATGTTTATGTGTGATTAGAGAGACAAATAACTATGGGAGTCACAGTGTACGCTCATGAGAGGCTGGATTGAGCTGATGTAGACTTAGCTGATGTTGAAAACGCGTGAAAGAGTTCATTTGCATCGAGATAAAGGCAGGAATGATCAAATATTGCAGTGAATTTACCTACCCATGGCACCAGGAAGCAACAGGACCGGATGTTCCCCGTTGCCAATTTTCAGATAATTCAAACACACACCACGAATGCACAGTTTTTCTTCCTAAAATAATTTAACACACGATGAATCATGATTATGACAGCGACGCAGGCCTAAAATACCGACAATTATGGATTCTCATAGCTTCATTTTCAGCCAGAGAACTGTTATGTGAGGTAGGCTAAATTGGATCAGTTGGTCTCAAGCTTTGCTCACACAGCACAAGATATTGTGCTTCGAGTTACTTACCCTCATATCCATTTCGATTTTGACCTTTGTATAATCTACCGATGTACAATTGTAGTAATAGATTTCAGGACGTCTGATTTCTGCTCTTATATGAAGTCAGTACGACCACGTTGCCTCGGTGCAGGCTTCCAAATGCCTGGTTCATCAAGCTCCCTGCGGGTATGGCTTTTTATACTTGACGTAGACGGAACGTCACACCTGCAGACAACGCGGTGAACATGCTATTGAACATCGTCGATATCGCGGGTCTGTAGATAGCAGCATCCCGCATCCTCGACGTCCATAATTTTGGGCAGGTAGTGCATTCTTTGAATGCAATCGTATTGGCCGACCGACTGAAGTAAGTTTGCGTTTGCTACACCCCAATCATTCTCTGAACGATTGTTGCACTGGAGAGTAGCGTTATTGAGTGGGTACCAAAGTGTAAAGTTTGAATCCTCGACCCTTGAAGATATCAGTTGGCTGTTTTTCCCCGTGCGAATACATGTAAAAATAATGAAAAAAGGATGTCGATCCAATGATTGTTTTCACCGAGTTATACCGTAAAAAACCTTGAGAATTGTCGTTCAAGTTCAATTTTCATCATACAATGGAAGAAACTTTATACGTTATCAGCGCATCGACCTGACAGTTCATCGTGCGTTCAATTAAGCAGACACTTGTGCGACAACGTATCGTTAGCACGACGCGCAATTTGCACGCGTACGTAAAATTATGCGTGGCCCTGGTTTGCACGCGTACGTAAAATTATGCCCTGTTTCACGTAATTATTATATTGATTCTTCAAGCAATTCGGGCAAAATTGATGAAGAATCTCGATATGATTATCATGTTGTTCCGAATGACAGGCTAACCAAAATCTGTTTCCATACAATTTGCAATTTATAGGTATTCGGATGTCCCAAAAATTTGGATTTTGATTCGTTATATTTCTGCTATTTTCTGGTGATATTCGATGTGCCGTTGCTTTCCTGTTGTTTCTTTTTCAATAATATTATGAACCATGCGTCATGTCTGATATAACTTCCACTGTTTCATTAATTTAGTGGGACTCTTCGATATTATTATCAACAATTCTTCATGTCTGACGTAAAGTCCGATATTTCGTTACTAGGTTGTCTTCTGTTTCGATATTAATGTTAACAATTCGTCGTGTTTGCCATGTATTTCGACTTTTTGTAACCTTGACGGTTTTATAGGTATTATTATTTACAATTCGTCATGTCGGATCTGCTGATAATTTGAACTTTTCGTCGCCTTCTCGGTTCTTATCGATATTATTCGTCGTGTCTGCTATTAATTTTGGGTTTTAGCTATTTTCCCGATTTTTATCTATATTCCTATTACCAATTATGAATGTACAACTAGTCAAACAGCACACATGATTATTGGTAACACCGCAGCCGGTGTTCAGTCGCGTTTAGGAAGATTAAAAATACTAAGAAGCGCATTTGAGGTAAAAATATGTAAGTACATCTAATCAACCAAAACACATGACCATTACAACATTGCCGTCGGTGTTAAATCGTTTCGAGAAAGATGAAAAAGAATAGAAACAGCTATTTGAGGTAAGGATGATCGAGGACAGCCAATCGTGTGGCACACATTGCCGTTGATAACAACGCAAACGGTGTTCAGTTGCCTCGAGAAAAGTAAAGAACAGCTGGAAAAGAAGTCTTGTAGGAAGTAGAGGAGATGCCTATGGTGATGAACGACTATGATTCCATGTAAAATTAGGCCGTGTCGAAGAATGTCTGAGTCGAATACAATGGTAAATCCAAACACTCTCATTTAATTTCGTACTCTTGCATGACACCCTTCGACGATTCGACATGTTGAGGTGCAAATAAGCATTATGATATACGTACACACTGCAATTCGGAAGCCCGCTATCATCTTCTATTCCACACCTATTACGCGCAGGCTTTGATATCGGTGGCGATAAGTGATGCAGCTACTTGGTTGGTAAATATTGAATGTAGCACGCTCTTTATTCATTAGTGAAGACGGCGGTGTCAGGGCGGTGAAGGGATTACTCATCTTTGGTCTAGGAGTAGTCAATTGTTTCCTCTTTTCAATAATGATAATGACTGACCATTTGATTAAGGGAAAGGTCACGTCCAAGGTGCTAAAAAAAACCAACGTATGTCGTCTTACGCCTAGGGAGTCCGACCAACGATTATTTGATAGAACAGACCTTCAGCATTGTATGTGTGCAAGGACTGAATAAAATGTTGTGATATACACCCGGCTAGACCCCGATAAAGAGCGAGAAATGCGGGCAGAATGGGGGGCGCTCCAGGTGAAGAATAGTATGAATAGTTATTATTTGATATTATTCAATATTATCATGTTTTACTCGGTGTTATTCACGTGTTTATCAACCGTATCAACATTTGAATTAAAAGTGCCGCAAATTGTAGTGTAAAATATAAACTTCTTTGGCTTCTGGTCTGCCAAGACTGCTTGTCCTCTGTAAGATCAACGAAGAGTTATCGATACAATTTGATTTGGATACAAATGATCCATCAAATTGGGGTATGGAAGACTTCGTTGAAAATTTCAACGTTAAAGCATTCGAGTGTGAATCCGAACACGGTTACTAGTTCGGAGTATTGACTATACGTTGGATGCTTTGCAATTGTGATCAAAGCGTCAGTCTTGTTTCGGCAGCTGAAATACAAAGTTGTCACTTTTGTCAATTTTGGGGTCACAGTGACCCGATGTTTGTATTGCGATTCAGAGTCAAAGAAAAAAATGTTTTTTAATTATGTACTTCCAAGTGGGAGCTGAATGATTTACAACTCTTTCACATTGTTTACATTCATAATTTTTTTATTTTCAAACGAACTATAATTTTGAACTAACTCGCTCTTCGCACGTAGGCCATGACACAATTCAAGCCAGAACTATTTCTAACTGAACTCTACTATTTCGAATATTATTAAATGGAAAAATAATCTCAAAATATTGACATTTCTTACCAAACTTTGCGCGGACTTCGTCAAGTTTCTAGCTCATCCGATAAACGCCAATGATCGTATTTTATGCACGGCGAATTCGAATAATATTGGGTTAATGAATGCATCGTCCTACTATTTAACTAATCATGATCCTTTCCGTTACACTTCGTTCCCTACGTTTCAGCCGCTTATCTACTCTCCCTAGTTACTTCCCGGAAAAAATGGTTTACATCTACGTAGATCTAGTTTTAAAAATTTCCAGTTTCACCTAGATCTCCATATACAGGGTGAAAATACTGAAAAAACAGTTTTGTTGATTCGAAAGTTTTTCGATTCGATAGTTTATTCGAAAACTAAGGGTGCCTCAGAAGTTTCGCTGAGGACATTCATTCTTAGACTCTTGATGATAATCAGTGTTTTCAGTGTTTCCCATGTGCCATGAATCAACCTATATAACGATGGATTTGTGTACATATAAGTGGATATAATGATGTCTTGGAACGCTTTTGCCTATGAGATCTATATTCATCTACTCAGACCTCAGTGGATTTACTCACATCTGGGTGGATTTACGATTTTCCAATATTTCGACCTATGTAGATCTAAGCCATTTTTCCTGGGTTCTCTCTTCTTCTAGACCCTAACACAATTCAGGCCGTAAGTATTGCCGACCCTTGTCAATGGATTCTCTCGTATCCCAAGAGACTTCCAGAACCCCATCTCCCCAAAATCTCGGGAGCTCCGCATACCTAGGTTTCTGGGTCCCGTGATTTCGAGAAAATCGAGCCGACGGTCTCTACGCTTTAACGCCGGCCACCCAACACCCACTTCGGGTGTTCTGTGAAAGGAAATACGAACATGATGAGAATGGAGCATATAACCATCCATCCTCCTGCGATTTCGCGAAATTACCCACGAGAAGCAAACGATACCCAAAGATCAATCATCTTCCGCTGCATGGCTCGGTCTTGCGAGGTTGTAGAAGTGTTTACCGCGGTCTGCAGCACGTAGGCAGTGTCATCCCCGATAGAGACCCCTGTACGATGCTGATGCTTCTATCATGGTCATAAGGCTGACATGGAAGATAGAAATCAATGAAAACGTTGGAAACTTACCAAAGTTCTCGGTACTACCGCTGACAATTTCGCTCAAGCTGTGGGCCCCTTTGTACGAAAATCTGTAGAATCGAACAGGGCTTTGATAAAATTGTGCTTGTAGTATCGCAGCCTCTGCGCCCTTATAATTGAATCTTCGATCACTGATGATTCGTACAGTTTGATTAACAGTCTATAACGTTAATCCTCACTGTGATCCGTGTTCACATTATGGCACGATCACTCCGATTAAACTAATATTAAACGAGCTTCATCACCATCACTTGAGTTTTAATCATTTATCGATATTCCTGAAATTCTGAATTTGATAGCAATCGTACTGTTAGGAAATTTTGTTCTATTGAGAAAGACTCTCTCAGGGCTTCAATAAGGTACCTAGATCAATTAACACCTGCTCTCGTGGTTTTTGTGCAATGAGGTAACGAATTACCTCAAGGAAAGGAGTTTTCTACCTGAGCTAATAACGAGAGGACTCAGTGTCGAAATTACGGCTTTGGTGCTTCCCTTTCTCGAAAGTCCGGGCGTTACTACTAACCGCACTCTTCACTGAGGACTAAACCAGTTTTTAACAGGAGAATTTACGATCGGAGCAATTTATTAAGGAGTGAATGTTGTGTAGGTGTGAATGATTAGCAGTTAGACAGATTTATATTGATAGCGAAGATGATGCGCAAGCAAAAGAACAGAAGATAGTGTGTAAATTTTTCGTTTTGTTAAATTAATTTGAGTTTGGATAATAGCAAACTAAAAAGAAATGTTAGTAACTGTTTTTGTGTTCAAATTTAAGAGATTTAATTAACTTTTTCCGTAAATCGGAAGGCTATCGCCTCAAATGTAATTTTTCCAAAATTTTCTAATTCAGAAAATGAATTTAAATTCGTAATTCATGGAGAGCTCCCATGAATTACGTACCAATGAGACCCAGAGGCCGGACCGAAGTCAAGACTCGAAAAATCGGCACGACTGATACGCGGATCGAGCCGGACCGAAGTGACGCTGATTGTGCCTTGATTTACCATTACGGCTCGGTTTTCGGACTACTTCCCGGTACGCGTAGTCACAATTCTGCAAATTTTAGGAGTGGGGACTGACCCACGAACTCCTCAAGTTCTCTCTATGCGCGCATTTATACTATTTACGGATTTTCTGTTCTCTTCTATCCGTGTTAATCTCCATTTATTGGTAAGTGTCACATGTATGTTCCGGTTGAAATGTATGTACAAAAGGTATCCTTAATTCTAATATAACAGGCTGTTTGAGTTTACGTGTGTGTGTTAAAACAAAATTGTGTGTGTGTAACTGTTGTTGCCAGAGTGGCGATGTTTCGATGTGTCTGTTTGTCTTCTACTAATTGTGGGTGTGTGTGTGTGTGTATGAGGTTTTGATCCTAAATTCTGACAAATAATTATTGAATTCTCTGATTTTAAATTTGAACGTAATATATTAATAAGCGAGTTGTTGAATACGTTACAAGTCAATCGACTGTAACTCTCGGCAGGTCAGGAATCGGCACAGTGTAGTTAAGATCGAGGACGTAGCTTGACAGTGTTGTCCAATTATCGTTCAATTCTGCGAGGAGACTATCATCCGCCACAAAAGCTGGGGGAAGAGAAATTTTGACAAAATCATTATGCCTGAAATATTCTCTTCTTAACATATGCAATCATTTCGTCGAATACCATTCGCGTCAACGAGACCTGGCTCGCTCACAATACCCACGATCCATGGTAAGTTGTGTGCTTCACCAGAAGTGATGTTCTCAATCGGTTGTTGATCGATGTACGTGAATTCACAACCCTCTTCTTCAACCGTTGGCCCAAATGCGGGAATAGGATTCTCCAGCCATGGCTGGAAAAGGGATTATTCAGCGGTCACTTCATATTGCTTTTGGTTCCACTATCATCATGAATCGACCACAGCGCCACTCACCATAAACTCCCCAACTGCCAGAACGATTTGATGCGCTGGACGGTTTCTCAGGCTTCATGTTTTCACGGTTTCAAGTTTTGAAGTCAGTTAATGTCACCAACAAGTAGGGTAAGGGATCCTGGATCAGTCACCGCTACCAGCCGGTAGAATGATGATGTTGACTTCAGCAATAATAATATATTTTTGCTTACTTTATGATTGATACAGTTTTTTTGGGATCAAGTGGTATCCCGTGTGATATTCATTAAGGATTGATGGTGTACTGTAATTCATGCTTTCATGTTCTTCAAGTGAACACTTATTTTAAGCTTAAAATTAATTCTCATCTTTGGGATTATCTCAAAGCCAGAGAGGCTGTGATTCTATAACTGATGATCGCATATTAGCGTTCCGAATACATCGACAATGAATTACCCTACTTTGCGCCGGGATTTGAACTGATCCGATAAGCAAAGGATGGAGCGGGCAAAATGATTAAACAGCAAAAACAACGTCTGAATCGAAATTCGATGCGTCGCATGCTGGTTTGGCGTATGGTATCTCTTCATAGGCTTCATGTCGGCGACCATTGTTTGAGGTTTCGTAATACCCTTCTATGAGACCCCGGGGCCCACGACCCTTGGATAAGATTGATTGACTGCTCGAAAAACACATTGAACAAATCCCAACAGGAGCTCCACAGAGATAATCGATACACCCAAATCCCGTGCTATTAATCGAGCGTTTTCTTCACTTTTCAGATCGACAAGTGACTGGTACATCATAGTACCGCTGATATTTAAACAGTAGCATTATTGTTTGTTCAGGTTTTCTCAAGCTTATGCAGTTTCTAGGCGCTTGTGGACTTCATCAGAAGTTGGACTGAGCAAGCGAGGTTCACTGTTTATGTTATTGTTTCAACCGTTTCACCGACAATTTTCTCCCTTCTGAGGCTAGAAGCTAGAAATTCATTCTCAGTCGAAAACAATACAATTGAACAACAGGTTCTCAACAATAAACTCATAAAATGTTTTTCACAATTCATAATTCACAGCCGACTTCATTTCTGCAATTGGATCCCATATTCGTAAGGCGCCTTTTCAATTTTTATTACAATTCTCCCGTTTTCACCAGAATTAGCCTAAAAAGGCCTCTGAATTCACAATTTGTGAGTCCTCAATGAATCGAGTCACTTGATTGAATGAGTTCAGAGAGAATTATGACTAATCCGAGCTGTACAGTGTGAGAAAATGGAACAGGAAATAGTACATACTGTCACGGAGTAAATTCGCAACGACAGGAAAAAGTCGTATTTCAGAATGTCCAGATCATTATTTTCCATTTATCAACGAAAGTGTTCTTGAATTATCACGGCTAATTA
Source organism: Euura saliciscinereae (assembly GCA_018420115.1). NCBI lineage: Eukaryota > Metazoa > Arthropoda > Insecta > Hymenoptera > Tenthredinidae > Euura > Euura saliciscinereae. Next base: position 92,270 of record JAFFZH010015789.1, on the reverse strand, counting down.
TAACTGAATTGCAGGAAACTGTATTTTTGCAGTTCGATCTCATGTCAGTACTCTTACAATTGACTTCATATTGGAAATATTCAGGAACTGCTTCAAGTACAAACATGAATTGTCATTTTCATATTCATTTTGAGTGCGATTGAGTTTCGGATTACGAACATTCGATCCAATTGATGACTAATGAAAATTCTCGCAACTTATTAACGAAAAATCACATTTCTTTATTCAGATCTTATCACATTATTATTAACACTAAAATTAGTCGGCATTACAACTATTAAAAAATTAATAAAGAATCAATCATCGAAGACGACACAATCCGATTGACATGCTCTGGGGAGCAAGCATTCTGACCAATTGCTGCAATTTGAAAGAAAAAACCATCACGATAAGCCAGTTGTTGGAGCTTTTTCGAGTGGGGATATTCAAGAATTATTCCGATCGCAATTTTCGCCATCCCCGGTTAAATGATTTTCTCGAATCCCGAGAGTGCGCCAGAAGCTTCTCTCCCCCAAGTCCATGTCGTTCTCCATCCGAACTTCACTAGGTGCTGCTATGTGGAGTGCATTCAGCTGGTCGCCCTTCCTGCTCAACGCTGGCCAACTAACACCCGCGTTAGGTTTTCTGCGAAAACAATCAATCGTTAAAATGATTGCAATTGAATATAAAAATAAAGTCTTGGCAAGATAAAATCACCCATGAGTAGCAAGAGACACCCAAAACTCAATCATTTTCCGCTGCATGGCTCGATCCTCCGTGGTTGTAGAAGTGTCCATATCCATTTCGAAGAGGTACGCGAGGTCATCCAAGTGGCCTACACCTGTGGGATCATAGTGTCATGATACTGTCCTGATGATAAAACTCGATAAAAACTTGCCAAAATTCTTTTTACTGCCACTGTAGAGTTCGCTGAAGCTGTGGGCTCCTCTGTACGAAAATTTGTAAAATCTAACGGGGCTCCGATAGATTTTTGCATGTAGCACCGCAGCCTCTGCGCTTTGATACTTGAACAATCGATCACCGATCATTTGTACAGTTTGATGAACAGTCGACTGGCTGATCGGACTGTTTCCAAGATAATACTTCCGTATCAATTCAGCAGCCTTTGGTTGGTCAGAAATCGGCACAGTGTAATTAAACTCAAGAACGTAGCGCGATAGCGTCGGCCAATTATCATTCAATGTTTCGAGAAGATCATCCTTCGCCACAAAAGCTACGGATAAAAGAATTTTTTTAATGAAATCATCACTCCCACAATGCTTTCTTTCATTACCATTCGCAATAGCAAGGCCCTCCGCTTCAACGACACCTGTGATCCATGGCAAATCCTGTGCTCCGCCGGTAGCGATTATCTCAATCGGGGGTCGATCGATGAATGCAGATTCACAACTCTCGCTTTCCACCACTGGCCCAAATGGAGGGGTGGGATTCTGGAGCCACGGCTGGAATAGACCCTTTGAATTATTCCTGTTTCACTCATAACTCTGACAGTACTCCACCGACAAAACCAATTACCATGTATTCTCCAGCTGACTGCACGAGTTGGTGAGCTGGTCGGTCTCTCAAGCAATCTACCATAGCAGGGATGTCGTCAGTCGAACAACCGACAATTGTCGCAAGTTGCTTGGCCTTCTCCAAAGGACACTTCATCTGGGCCCATGGGCTTAGCGCAGTGCCACTTAACGACATTCCTCCTGCAAATATTGTCACGTGAACATCGAACCAGTCAACCGATGGGTGGTTGAATCTCATTTCATGCTACCCACCCGCGAACAAGCCTTTGGTGAGTTTCGACAGGTAATGATAATGCACACTGGAGCCTCCTGCGCTATGACCAATGATCGTTATCCTCGATGGGTCGCCGCCGAAGGACTCAATGTTTTCCTTGACCCAGCGTAACGCGATTACTTGATCCTTCAAGCCCATGTTTCCGCACAATGTCGTGTCCCCCGTGCTCAGAAAACCTGTATGAAAATCGAACGAAAGTGAGTCGTTAGAGATGTTTGGTGTCGTAAAGTTGTCTGAAACACAGTGTGTAGCCCCTTGTCCGTAACTGTTTCGATGTGCTATGACTTACCAAGTGGTCCCAGTCTGTAATTGATCGTCACCACAGTAACATCTCTATCTAGCAGGTACTTCGGTCCATTTTCGGATCCGCTACGTATAAGGAAGACTCCTCCGTGGATGAAGAATATAACCGGTAGCAATTTCGCTCGTTCCCCCGGAGTCCTGTGACGATTTCCACGCCTAATCGCGGTATAAATGTTCATGTAAAGGCAGTCCTCATCACCAAATACCTTTGTATCCCACTTTGGACTGTACTGCATGCAGACAGGCCCGACTCCCTTGGCCTCCCGAGTCCCCGTCCACCGCGAAATACTTTTGGCAACCTGAAAAGTTTCGCTAATCACTTTCAAACTATCTCTGTCACACATCCACGCGCAATTTCGACTCAAGTTGATCGATCCCTTACCCTGAATCTGGAATCTCCAGTTGGTGGCTCAGCGTAGGGAATCCCTTCATACGCTTCGTACAAGCGACCACCGTCAGAAGTTTTGTAGTACCCTTCGATCATACCCAGAGGTGTTTTTACCATCGGGAAAGTTTTATTGTTCACTGCTTCAGTACCACACAGAGTGGATCCCAACCGGGATATCGCAACGATTAACGACACGGTCAACCACATCTTATCACCTTTGTGTCACTTTCCGGAAATCTTGGTGTATGAACTAGACGATTACTCTACGATTCGATGTGACAAGCTACTGGTACGTAAACAAAACAATTTCCCTGCAAAAAAAAAACAACAAAAAAATAATGATGTTGTTTTATTGAAGGTAGTACACACATTTTTTCTCTCATCTCATCTCATGTCAAAATACGATATCGATGCTTTCTTTCGGGTACTTTTCTACTCGGATGAGGGTATTAAATGGAATACAATAACAGTACTTCAAATCGTGTTGAGAAATTGATTTTTTAATTTACGGAATAATTGTCATTTGTGACAAAAGTCAGAAATAAATATTTTTTTCCGAATTAGAAATAAACACACATTCGAAAAAATTTGACTATTGCCTAAGAGGTGAGGATAATATGTATAATTGAAATGACGAAAAAAAGCCCAGCTGTACCTTGACGATGATGGACACAGGAAATGATCTGAGTTGCTAAAACAGATTAGCCAACTAGCAGAAAGAGGTTTTAAGACGCACTGCAATTAATCTAGTAGTACTGATGCTGATTCTTCAATTCAGCTTCTTATTTATAAGAAGGGATCGTGTGTCCGGCTTTTAATACCCCTTCCACGAGACAGGCAGTTCGTGACGTATTTGCGATCTAAATACCGCTTGATAGACGATGGTTAGTTCCTTCAAAGTCTAGTTTTCCGGGTAAATGTGGTTTTTGCCTTATTCACATAAAATTCCATGACATTCATTTCACGTCGAGTGCGTCAGTGTAGGAATCAATCAAATTTTATTTGATATATTATTTGGTCGAAGTTTTTGCCTTTTTTCCAATCTCAAGTATCGTTTTGTGAAATCATACAGAATTATACGCGTATAAAGTGATATAATTTGATAGAGACAAAATCGAGTATTTAATGCACGTTTTGTAGAAAATATATTTTTCATTCAATGATGAGAAAAAATTCTATGAACTTTTTCAAAATTTATAAACCTATTTGATTTCATCACGATTTTATTTCCATCGAATTATACTCGATTACATGCATATCATTTTTTACAGTGCCATCTTATGAAATACTATCTGTGCTCAAAGTTTTATCAATCAACAACTTATAATAAAAAGTCCGATGTTCGATAAAGTCATACATCAATAAGACCAAACATAATATTTCGTAGTTGCCAAAAGATAATGTTAAATCATGTTACGTAATCTTGTGACCTGAGATAAAATTTCATGTAATCGTTGCTAAGAAAAAAAATTGCGATGTAATATTATAGAATTTTAAAAGAGGTTACAGAACTAATTAGAGCGAATAATTCGATAAGATTTGATTCATTCGATACCGACAAACTCAAAAAAAAAAAAAAAACTAAAAAAAATATGTATATATTTTCCGGCCTTTCTTTTTCCTTATAGTGATATTATATGAAAAAAACTACAATCTGATTGGGCATGTTATAAAATGACAATCATGCTACTTCTTATTTTTCACCAAGCGATAATTCAACCTCATAAATTTGATAGGCGAAATTCTATATGAGTCTGTAATTTATTACAGATATTTTACAGTACATACGACCTTCTGTCTTCAGTCGACCAGGTTTTCAATTTCAACGCTACGTACTGGTCGTATTTTCGCGTGCTTGAACGTAATTAAAAAAAAATAATTATACCACTATTTGTCATTAGGTAAAAATATTAGAATTTGGCGTTGATCAGGAAAATTTCTAGTGCACTAGCAGATTCTCGGTGTTTTTTTCCCGGTATTCCCGTTGTTCCGGCAGGAAATATAACCGGATTTCCTATCGCTACGGCTGTAGTGACATAGGGACTTTTTTTTCTCACAATTGTAATCTTAAATCATATACTTATCGTGCGTGTGGTCGGACTGTGGGTTTTTGTCTGATACATGAGGTTATTAATAATGGTAGCGTCTAGGATGCATTATTCTCTTAGGAAATCCCGCAAACTCGATCCTCGTATGCATTAAGGATGCAGTTCGGGTTGATAACTATTTTCTATGATTGATACTGTACTGATGTCTACTTTTTCTCACAAGTTTTTGCATTAAAAACTAAGATCGAATAAAAATCACAATATATAATCCATATAAGCTGAAAATTCGATGCGATGCACCCAAAAGGCCTCCAAAGAATTAGTATGGCGATGAAGTACTTGTGTTACAGTAATCTCTATTTTTTTTCCATATCAGAATAGAAAGGAGAGTAGAATCGCGTCAGGAATTGTTGTACGGTAAAAAATTTCTCAAAAAATAAGTCTGAAACAATCATTCCTCCCAAAAAGGCACTTTTGGTGTTTTTTTTTTTTTTTTTTTGTTATTCATTCATAAACATGAAAATAATTCATCTGGATTCAGTGAACGACCTGAAAAAGCTCACGTAAAATGTTTCATAATATATCAAATAAGATATCTGTGAAACTAGAAGTTGATTCGATGAATATTTAATCGCCAGTTACATTTTGAAATCTGGAAAGTAGGTGAAAATTTATTTTCTAGATAATCCAAGATTTGTAAAAGGCTGCATATATCAATTGAGAACTCCAGAAAAATATTAGACCAAGTAAACTCATATTGTTTTATATTTGGTGTTAGTTTAGTCTGATAACAACTTCCAAGTTTCGCATCACTCTTGACTTTTTGCGACATGTATCATTCTCATTCTGAACTGTGCAATTGAATAATTTTCACGTTGGGCCCGGATTAGAATCCTTTAAAAATCAGATTCGGATTAAATCTTTGCAGATATATTGATACGTGAATGTATTTAGCGAAGAAACCCGCAATAAAAAGTTTTTTCAAAATCGCATTATTTTGGGCCTTTTCTTAACTCAAACTACATTCTTAAGATGCTATCTGTAAATTTGTGCAATTTCGACGGTGCTGCTCGTTCTACAATTGAGATAACCCCTATGAAAATCACCATAATCTTCACATGTGTAACTCGTATATATATCTTTATTTTCTCTTGAACAATTTACATGCATATAATTTTGACAGCTCTATACAGTATTTTGAGATTTAACTCATTGCCAGCCTCTAGAATTCTATAAAATATCGCAATACTTGGACCAAATATAAAAAGTTATACAATATGACAAACTCGCATACATAGGATATTTTTGAAGTATGTCAAATTTAATACACGAGATTTTTTACGCTGCCATTTGTTATTGAAAAAAATTGAAAAAATTATTTTTGAACGTCCCCTTCCGAACCCTAAAAGTTTAATATTACTTATTACTCGATCCGAGCAGTACTTTCCGAGATAAATCAGGTGTAAGATTAAAATGGGACACCCGGTATAATACAGTGCTTCCTCAACTGCAAGTGGGGGGATTCACTGGATTTTTACTTTCGACGTGACACTGCGACCGAGGAAAAATTTTCACTGTCACGACACTGGAATCATGGATGCTTGAAGTATACCTACCAAGTACTTTTTCCGATTGATTCAATTCAATTATCCGTTTGGAAACTCACGACATGTTAAAGAACCCAGCAATGATTCATACTATTTAGAAATATTCCATCATCTTCTCCCCATAGTTTAAGCTACTGCACCATTGGCAGATAAGACTTAGCACGTACGCCTCGCGAAGTCCAGGCCAACATGAACCATGAACCATGAACTCACCTCATGACTCATTCATATCCTGTTGGCCTCAAACTACGGAGATCAGTTTGCTATTAGTTATTAGCCATAAGATAAGAAGCATGTATAAATATAATGGTCACACCATGATCATCAGTCAGTGTTCCGCTCGCGAGCCGAACACTTAAGGCAGAAGCCATAGGAGGACCTCACTCTGCTTGGAAGCAGAAGGCATCCTCAAATCTAGCATACACTGAATCTATGTTCAATCTCTAACCAATAACTTGTATTCTACCAACTGAACTTCAATAATAAATCATAATAATACTCGACTCTGTTCTCGTATTATTTGGCGATCCTGAACCGATGAGCACAGCTATCGAGGTAGCTGTCTCACAACAGACATATTCAAGACCATTCTTTTGGGCCCATGTTATGCGCTACACCAAATATTTGGCTGTCAATTTATTTGGAATTATTTATGAACGAGAAATCGATCAATCAAAAGAAGCTTTTTTACCGTATTGAAAGGAAATTTCTGGTCGATGTTGAGCAGGAACCACTAAGTAACGGAGTTTTTTCGTCGATGGTTCCATTGGTCACACATCTTCTTCTGAGATCTGGCACGAGGTACTCAGCCAATTCGTAATCAGAGTGGGGAAAGATTGATGGAGTGGAGGTAAGAACGCTTCCACTCTCAACCAAAAGTACAGCTAGTTCTTGTTTCTTTTTAAGTATCGCCAATCTTAGAGCACTGAATCCTAGGCTGTCCGTGGCTCCAGCATCCACACCATGGCTCAGAAGGTACTCTGCTATTTCCTGGGTTGATAGGATCACTGCAAAACTCGATAAGCTCATGACTCAGTGTTTCAGTATGAGTCTGGTGGCTCTACTACTAACAATACCTGCGGTAATCAAGGGAGTTCGACCGTCAAAATCTCTCGAATTCGGGTTGGCACCCGATTCCAGAAGGAATTTCACGTTTTCTTTCCGCTCTCCAGCGATCGCATAATGAAGACAATTCCATCCTCTTCTGAAATATGTTTGGAAATGTGCTGAGTTACGAGAAGAACATTTGAATTACCATTGTCCAGTGAATCTACTCAACATGTCAACTTTGTGTAGGTCAGCTCCGCGTTCGACGAGCACTTGAACGACGTCCGAGTTCCTCGTCACGTAAGAAGCATACATCAGAGCAGTTCTTCCGCAGGGCTGAGTGGTGGTTGAATCCAGCGAGACTGCAGGATACTCGTCAAGCAGAGTTTCAAGAATTTTGACATCCCCTCGGTTGATGGCTGCCGTCAACGGCGTCTTCAACGTTGGAGTTGGATAATGCAAATCCATGTTTGACCTGTGCGCAGATTTTTAGAGCTTCGATTCCACTTGACGTAAATTTGAACCGAATACTTAGTGTAGAAACTGTCAAATACTTGCTGCACGCGAATTCAGCGATTCTTCCGAATGGCGCAAATCCCAGAAGTCTTATCAGCTCCTCCTCTTCCGTTGAAGATGCTTCCCAGATAGTTGAATTCATTGATGTTCGGATGTCAGTTATTACATCATCACACGCCATCACTCGAAACCAGTGACTTTATGAACGAGTTGAGTTATTGATTTTCACGGACTTTTGCTACAAGAGCTTGAGGAATTTTGGACTCAGGGCTGTCAGCTATTGTGTCCAACTCGGTTGAGTTGAATCGACTAAACGCTGTCGAATGTTATAAACCTTATCGATTATGATAAATTATTCATCGAGTGTCCAGAGGCACGCTCCGGCATGAGTACACAAAACTTTCAGTCTTCTTTCTCACTCTGACGATACTTGTGTTCGTTTTGATCACGATCTATTTATACTTTTTTAGTGACGATTTACGCTATAAAATTATGCGTGTGATAGTATTGAGGCTAATAATATTACCATTGATAAGAATCTGCCGTAAGAGCATTGCGTACCTTCTTTTTCCTCAAACTTCAGTAACTTCGAAAAAAATCGTTCACTCCAACGTCAGAGAACTACACACGTCTGCCTACATAACTTTTCATATTTGGGGTGTCATAATTAACCGGATGGTCGCAGCGGGAAGACAACATGATTGAAACTACTTGCCGTGATAACATAGGGATCCGGATTTCTGCCTTAGGTTTTTCCAGTGTTCAAGCAAGTCATCAACCGCGGAACCGACTTCGATGAAATTTGCAGAGGAAACCATTTCCTCAAATTCCGACGATGAATCAGCACTGACTCTAGTTTCAAGTTTTGACTGACAAACTTCAAGGAGAGAAGAAGAAACGGAAAGAAGTAAAGAGTGAAAGTAATCTAAACCTATTCACAGAGATGAATTCTGTGAGATACTTCGGGGACCGTCTAGATTTGACGATAGCTAAGCGTAAACTAAGATAAGGTTCGTCGTACGTTTTTCACAAGGATGTAGTCGGGTTGCTGATTGGATGGGCAATGCACCACGAAATTGCATCAATCATCCAAATGTGGTTCCCCGAACCAGCGTGGGTAGCACCGGCAGACTTGTTTAGTTAAATTCGCTGATGAATGATCTTGTACATTGCTCATTACCATGCGTGAGTGAGTCTAAGAATGAGTTAGTATCTTTATCAGCCTTACCAGATGATGGTAGAAGTCCCGAGTACGTTATCAGCATGGCATGGTTCTCGCGGGGATCTGTTTCACCCACCCACGATATAAATATTTCCAGATTCCAGCTTTATCAAAGAGGCGAATTGCGTATGATAGTGAATTTTTCTACTTTTCTGGTTCGAGAAGAAAAATTAATGACAAATCAACGCGTTCTTACGATGCCCTCAATTCCTAACACAGCGCTCCCAGATTGGGGCGTTTTGTGATACGTCAAACTCACACTGTAGAAAATGGTACCAAATCACGATTGGTAACCGATGGGTTCCTTGCAGACGAATAATCGAGGGGGAAATAACTCGAGATTTGAGTGACACATCAATTCTTGGGTTGAAATAATTCAGAATAATTCATTCAATTCAGAATAATCCGGAGTAATTCAATGTAATTCAACTTATTCAATGTAATTCACTGTTAATTCAAGTAATTCTCATTAATTCAAGCAATTCTCGTTAATTCAGTGAAGAGGGAAATTCTAAAACACTATTGTAAAAGTTGCCGAATATTCTCGAGCTGATCCGAATTCGGCCGAGTAATAGACCAGCCGGTGGCCGCCATTGCATTCTTTCGCAAGTATCGTTTCACCACGCGTCACAAAGCAAATTTTCAGTGCGGTTTAAGCTTTCAAATCTACAAATTGTATCCTCCTGCAAGTATAAAAAGGATTCAGTAGGATATAAACATCATTAACGAATGAAAAGTAAGTACTATCCTACAATTCAACAAATAAAAAAAATACAACCACGTGTGTGATTTGGAAGTTAGCAACATCAAATCGCCTACTTTTCGTTCCATATATAGAACAATTTTTGTCGACATTTTTATATACTGAGGGTAAACTGTTGAAAGTAGTATCGGTCCATAATGTTGAAGTGTTATTTATATCTATAGAAAATGTTCGACGACCTGTTAGAAGACGGTACCGAAGAATCGGGACTCGAGGTAAGCTTCGTCATACGAAGACTTCCAGTTTCAACGTATAATGCGTCGCAAATTCTGTTCATTGGGATGAGTAAATTATGATAATGTGACATTCTTTCAGATATGCATTGAGAGTATACGATGGAGTAAATGCTTTACTTTCAAACCAAATTACAGCATCTGTAATATTAAATATAGTTGTAGAATATTTTAAAGATTTATATATCATACTAATAAATAGTGGTTGTGAAAATTTACGTCAACTGTTGCAATGTTTTACCCAGCACTCATGTTACGAATTATTTGCAGGCCCCGAGCTTACAGAAGACCGTAAGCCGTTTGCCGGATCGCTCGCAAGCCATCCGTTCACTTACACGCATACATGGTTGGTCGAATACCTCGTGTGAGTGAACGGGCGGCCTGTAAGTGATGCGTCCTGCGGACTACGGCCTTCCGACGACTCGTGGACACCGGCGTGACTCACATTTTCGGAATAGTGATCAAGAGACATTGCAATGCCCCAATACCAAACCCCGCAATATCATATTTCACCCGTTGCAAAGCACTATTGTAATTTTAGTTATTCGAGCTCAGAAAGATTGTTATAAGTTGACCGAAAGATGAAACATCCTTTCTCGCTATTTGTAAAGCACTATTGTAATTTTTGGTAGTCCAGTCTATAGCAAATCATGATATAGAGACTTAGAAATACCGTTATTATTCTTAAGTAAAAGTCCAACATTCTTCGGAGTTATTGCAATAGAAGATATTAACTCCGGTCAGTAGAAATGGTCAGTTTTCGTCTCGTCTTGTCTCGATGCGAAAAATTTCTTGTCTCGTCTCGGAAAGATGTCGAGATTTATTCCTTGTCTCGCCTCGATAGATTCTTGAATGAATATCGAGACAAGAGGAGAGTCTCGTCTTGAAAAATTTTGCTCGCGAATAATAATGAGTATGCAACTGTTTGGTACCTTGTACCTTTGATAAATCTGGAAAAGTATTCAAATTGGTTAATAATTCATGAATGACAGGAAAACTAAAGCGGATCCTAGAAAGCATTCTTCACTGTTTTGGTCAGGGTCGTTGGTCGATGAAAAAGGAATGTCAATCTCTATCCGTGTCTCGATTTTCACCGCACAGTTTCGCATCGTTCACTTTTTCATGGATCCGATGCCTATATGTATGTATGAACAGCAACAACAGTTTCACTTCGTCATCTTTCTGCTCCAGGGCTGTTTATTTGACAGCTCTGTTAATTGCTATGCAAAACAGCTGCTGAACAATGGATCGATTGGGAAGAATCGATTCTTCCATTCGGTGAATTCTACTAAATATATGGTTTTCCTATGGATTACGAATGGATACCAAATTCGGCTCAACAACACATCAGTTTAAATTTTCGTTCAGCGGTCGCACCATTGTAGTCGTAACGGCTGTAATGAACTGGAACGGTGACAAGGTCGGCCGATAACACGGCGACTTGAGATAAGAAGAGAAGACCGAAATAAGTTATCAATGTATGAAATAAATTCGTGAGACAGAATACCTAATATCATAGTGGTTAATCATTAGAGAGGCATTACACTGAAGATGGACACTAAAATCAGTTGGATGATTAGATTTAGACTCCAACTTGACGTTTATACATTGTAGCATGGCGACCGTGGATTTCTGTCTCGTTGTCTGTCGGTAAGGCTGGTTACATCCATAACTCTATTCTAGCAGTTACCATCAGGTGGTAATGAAGGTAAACAACGGAATTTCAGTGCAGGCACTCTCAAGGAGGGGTCATTTCAATTTTCGTTTAGAAATTTGTGAAAGAAATCAACTTCCAAAAACATAATAGAAATGGAAATGAAGTTATCGGTAATTCTTTGGCCTTAAATTTGTGGGAAAAATACTTCTTGAAGAGGAAATTCCTTGAAGAACCAATTTTTGAATTGTTGTGTTCAATTGTGACGTGTTCTTCGCCTTCGTAAATCATTTTCATGAATAATTTACCACTGAAGACAGGAGAAACAAACTCATTAAAGTACAATTAATATTTCCATATATTTTGTTATATATTTACAATTCGACAACAAAAGTTTAAACGTAACACTCGGTGTCGAGTGAGCCTCGAATAATTTTGGATAGAAATTATTTAAGCACATCCGACACTGGCCAAAATAAAGATAGTCATAGTAATAATAATGATGGATGAATCACCATCGTTATAATGTATTTATATATAATAATATTCGAAATTTTTCAACTGTTTTAACGTTGGAATAATTGTCCAAGTTTTTCATTTTCTCAATTTAATATCAATAATTATCAACTTTTTTTTTCAATATACTCAGATTGTCCATATTTCATGATATTACGTTCACGATTCCAGCCGTTTTTCATTTTTTTTTCTTTTTCTCGCGCATATATCTATAATCATTCATCATTATATATATTCAAATTCGGCGCGATTCTTACCCCTACTATTATTATAACCTTTGAATATTCATTTTATTCAGCGATCCTCAAAATTCTATCGTATAAAACAGTAGGTTTTTTTTCTCCTCTTTTAATTTAATTTTCAATTTGATTATCGTTTATCATTATAATTACGGAGAATTTGATATTTCAAATTCATGAAACACCGAGTGATTTTATTTATTCATCTATTTATTCATATTCATTTAATTATTTACTCATTTTTTTTATTGATTCGTTTATTTATTTTTGCCACTTTTTTTTATATATATTTACAACTCGTTTGAAATTAAATTGAGCGGGTATAATGACCATATGACTTTTTGGTTTAGTTAAAATTTCTTTGAAAAATTCACCGCCTTTTGCTTTTCGCTCTTATTTTCAAGTCTCATGGCAGTGTACTATATGCAAAACATCTTTTTCTTGATCGATGCCAGAAAAAAAGGTCATACTAATTTTTACAGCAGCAAATGTAACGAAGAACAAAATAATTCAACGAACTCATATTTCATAAATCATCAATTTACTTTATATAAATTAATTTTGGCGTCCTTTATAACACGTAAAAGTATTTATTTACAAGGAACATCTAACATCATGTTACATCTATACACGTTTCTCCATTTTCAATAGAAATTCACCAACCTTGGATTTCTATTCCTCTGTAAAAGGTATCTCGAGCAGCACAGTTAAGGACAGGAAGTACCAATGGTACTTTTTGTGTTAAGTCTTATGACTCTGACGGAATAAATCATTTTCTTATCTCAGTAAACAGTGAACTTTACAAAAGTACACGTCCAACCCTCGATTGAAATTTGAATACCATAATAGTATATTACACACCTAGGGAGGGAAAGTAGGTTATTCCAAACTGCATGTGAGATTGACAAGAAGGGTGGCAAGAACGCAGTTTGGGATGGCCTTTTTCACTCGCGTGGGTAGTATACTATTTTTCACCACCCCCTGCATCGGAAAGCATGACTTCCCGTTCACGCAGCGGGCCGAAAGTCGTACTTTCCGTGCAGGTGTGGTGAAAAATAATTTGACAAAACTTAATCCCGTCGTTGATAAACGTTCTGACATTGTTTTTGTTCCTTTGTCCCTTATTGTGCTCTGTTAATCATCGGTATTGCAGAAGATAAAAGAGAGTCAGCATCACACCACTCAATGTTTATCTGCTAATCGTCAACTTTTTCACCTATAATTATCTTCTTCGTGTTACGATGATTGATTACTCGATTATCCGAAAGGAAAGCTCGTCGCGTTATCTCGGAGTGACACTAAGCACCCTCCTCCTCCGTTGATCCGGTCGTCGTATTATGAATCGTTTCAGGACCATATAAAAAAACCTCGGACCCCCCAAATCGCATCCGTTTCCCTCGGTCTATGAAAATTTGTATTTTTCTATAGAAGGGTTGAGGCGGTCAGGACGTCCGGGACTACCGGCTTCGGAGGAGGCTCCATACATCAGACACGCATCTCGCTCATTGCGGTCTGTGGCACGCGGCTCGAAATCGCCGTCGCACTCTGCAAAAGAGGCTGACTCTCCGGAGGACTTCGAGTTCGGGGTGGTGGAGGTGCGCGAGGAATCGTCAAGTGGATCGAACCGTTTGGAGGTCCCTGAAATTAAAAAAAATAAATCAATTCTACGTGAATTCAATGTCAATCTCACTTGGGAGCGTTCAAATATTACGTAACATTAATTGGGGGGGGGGGGGG
>JAFFZH010015789.1:64742-77809 GCA_018420115.1 Euura saliciscinereae | reverse complement strand
GGGGGGGGGGGGGGTAGACTCGTGTTACGATTTGTTACGAAGGGGGGAGGGGGGGTAAAAATCGGCTAAAAAAACGTTACGTAATATTTGAACGCTCCCCTTTCGTTTACTCTCATCCGACTGAACCTATGAATTATACTACAGTTCCTGTTATCATTTTCCCTCCATATTGTATCTAGTAAAAACTGCTCTTTCCCAACTTCAAATTATCGAACAACCAAGTATAAACTATTGGGAGAAAGTACTTTTAGTACATTCAAACTATTAACAGAATCATGATTTGTTGAAAGAAAGTAACGTTCCTTGAACATCTGAGCGGTTGAAATTTTTTTTTTAGAAACGTAGATAAGTAATTGTAATGTTACTCGTTAACTATTCCGCTTCAACTCAGTCATATACAATACAGTATAATTGTAGACTGTTATCTCGACTCATTAAGATAGCATATTTGTATAGTACCTGCATGATTAGCGCTAAGATAATGAATACAGTTCCAGAGCAGGCGCACGTACCATTGACGTTTATGGTGGAATAAAAAGTAAAAATCAAATGCGAAAGGATTGTAAAAGAGGAAATTACTTCCTGCAATTTTTAATGTAAAATCGTGAATAGATCGGATCAAAGTGTACAGGTATAGACCCCCATCGAACTTGAGCTAATAATTGAAGAGATAGTTTTAAGGAGAAATGGAAATGAAATGAGATCACGTTTTATCGGAAATTCTCCGTCTCGGTAGCCAAGCTTTCTCATGCTATAGTAAATTAGGATTCGGATGAGTGGGGAAACGGGTGTGGGTACATAGCGAATGGCGAAGACCGAATCAGGAAGCTGTATATATGCGCCATAGTGTTTTTGTTTGTTGTTGTCTTAATGTAGAGTAATTTCGTCCTCGTTGTTGTTGACTTTGGCGGAGTGCACAAACCCGGTGCATCAGATATTAGTATGCCGAACTTGGTTAAACAAACTTGAGTCTGCACCCAGAGTCTAGATGCTAGTTCGGAGGGTGGAACAGATGTTCGAGAAAATGATTAGTGATCCGATAATAGCTTTAGTTCGTTGTCAAATGATCAGAATTTCGTAGAGGATAAGATGATATACAAAAACAACTCAAGAAGATGTATTTACTCTTCATTTCGAAATTCTCTCCCCACAAGAATCCCACCCCCAGCGACTGACAGGCTCTCAGATCTGAAGAATGAGTCTGCTTTTAACGGGAAAACCGTAATCGAGGAGTGGCTAACGCCACTTCCCAAGGGACGATTTGTCTTCTTTTGACAACTGAATTCCGCAGGTGCTACGTATTCGTAACTTCATTTCTATTTCCGTTCCTAACAATATAATACTCACATTCTACTACCAACAGACTGCAGTAGATCACAAATTATGAGCTGTACAATTTCGCTATTTTTTAATCCTCATCTTTATCTGTGTACAGAAAAGGATTTATCGAATAGAAAGTAAGAGGTACTACGAAGCAACCTACAACTACGAGAACCCTCAAGATGGCAATGGTATCCCATTCTAGAATATTCTCCGAAAAATGAAGTGCCTGACGTACGAGAGGACCAAATATTTTCACCAGGACATTGGACAACTCCTGAATTATCCTTATCTGTGACTGTGAAAACGATTTAGATTCAAAATTTAGAAATGAGTAGCAAAGAAACTGTGGAATTTGTTCTGTCGACACATAAAATGTCAGGGTTCACATAACGCAAACATACACGAAGATAGAAATTACTTGTACGCACGATATCAACTTTGCCAGCCAATATCAGCTGGGAGTGTTTCTCCCGAGGTATGAACCGTATCGGAATTTAATAACAAGATAGATTATTACATCTTTCAGGTATGACGTTGTCGAACGTGAGACCAACATGTACGAGTATTCGCCGATTACCAGCTGCACCCAGTGAACCAGCAACTATTCGATGTAACTACAAACGCTGATTGCCTCTCTTTGTACCCATTTGTGCAACTCAAAGGAACCCTGAGTGTCCAATCAAACACAATTCTACTCGATTTACCGATCGATTGATATGATTTTCAGCAATTTTGATTCCAGGATCGACCGAATCTGACCTTTTCGATTCAGTACTCGAAGCACTTTTTGATTTTTGTTTGAGAAAGGGTTGGAAATTTACAGTCAAACTTCGTTAAAGAGGATAACCAAACATTAAATATCAGGTGCATCCACCTTTTTCTGAGTTACGATAACTTTCCTCAGGTTTTTGATTTTTTTTTCGGAAAATTGGAGGCACTACGAATTTGATTCATATTCATATGTTCGTTTATCGCGTATCATAGCATTAAAAAGCATAGAAAAGTACTAATTTGAATATATGAACCTCCTCATGAGGAAATTTCCTTCCACACGAGTCAACGACCTAGCCTCACTTCCGCCGTTGATATGAGCTGACTGGGGAAGGACTCGGGTATGGAAAAGTGAGGAGGCACCTAAGGAGCAGATACAACCCCGGCTGACTGCTCTTAGTTCCTGCAGTTGGGCCACTCCTACAGTCTTCAATATCTTTGGCTCAAAATTGATGTACATATCAAGTTCACTATCAAACACAATCATTTCTGCTAGCTTGCTTTTTCTTAGTCTAAAAATATGAAGATAATCAACAACCCTTTACGAATACTCCTTCTTTCAGCTACTTCTTTCGCTCTTTGAGTTGGTCCTTTGAAATGAGACCGTTTGTAGTCGGTGCCGTGACATTTTCAATGTGCAGAATGAAAAGATAGAACAAAAACAGTTGCAAGACCCTTTATTACGTCCCGGTGACGAAACAGGAGCATTTTAAAAAGATAAAGGTAAAAAGTTTCACATCCCCGCAGGACAGGGTGAGGTGGTGACGTCACTGTCAGTTGTGAGTATGGTAACGCGACACGAGATAGCAGTCAAGGGGACGCACCTGCATTTGAGTATTTATGTTTATCTCTTGTATGACGGCAGCCCTCGGCAATGTGGCGTGCTGCTGTTGATGATGCTGGTGCTGGTGTTGCTTCTGATAATGATGCTGGTGCGGTAGAGTGTGGGTCGCTTGTCCCTGCTGTAGTAGCTGTGTGTTCGGACTGCTCGGGGGCGCCTTCATCGCATTCCTACACGGAAAAACGGCGAGAATAATATTAGCATCAACTCATCTTTGGGCGGAGTTCCAGGCGCTTTGATCCAGGAACTCTGCACCATGGCATAGTGGGACGAGTACCGAAATCTAAGAGATCATCTGTTTTGAATTGAGTTTAGTACAATGTGGTTTTCTCGAGGGATTTATAAGATTTCACATCTCTAAGGGGTTGAAAGATGTTTTGAGAAGATTTGAGATGGTGGATTCGAGAGGATCTTCATTAAATAAATCAGATTTTCTTACAAAGCATCGTTAATTTCTTATGCAAAATTCTTGCTTTCGACTCACGGATTGAATTAAGCCTGACATTTGAAAGTCAGGGTAAAAAGCCGGGTAAACTAGTTATTTGTATTTGTAACATCCTCTTTCATAAAGCTACAAGGATTCTCCTGGATTAGTGAGCTTGAGGTGGGGACCAATCTCGGCAGAATCCGATCGCTCCCAGACCTACTTCCATTCTAGTTTCCAGGCACAAAGCAAGCTGCGCAAAGATATTCAACAATGATTGGAGTTTTAAGTTCAGGACTTTTTCTCGAACTTCTCGCTCGACCCTTGGGTAAACGGTGGTGAAACTTGTCGTTAGATTTTACGATAAGAAAGTAAACGTTTTTGTCTAGGTTGAGCGTGATTCCGCCGAGATAGCGGGACGTGGTTTGATTAATTACAAGCTTTAGAATGGGGCGGTGGGGGGGGGGGGGGGGGGGCGTCACCTTCGTATCATTTCATTTTCCACGTCAACGATGACCTGCCCACTCCCTGGGAAATGAGAGTGTGGCGGTGGCAGCTGTTTTAATTCGTTAAACCCCCTCGGTCCGCATTGTTGATTGATAATCTGCTGTTGTTGAAGACTCTTGACCTCGAGTCTCGTTTTGTCCCTTTGATAGTAAACGCCGGCAAAGATGAGAACGTTCAATATCAGGAGACTACAGCCGATGGCAATCGTGACGCTCAAAGCAGTTGAGTACGCGGCGTACCTGTAAGGTTCAAGAGAATTTTTAATTGTTTAATTAAAAGTTACACTCTCTTTTTATCTTCCTTCACAGACGCCGAGGGAAAAACGAAGGCAACCGAAAATTCTCCGCCGACTCTAATAGCACCGGCTTATTAAAACCGAGAATCTAAAGTGCCAGTCTTAGTCTCGGACTAAACTCCACGTATTATTGATCGGCTGCGGTATCTTTACCCAGAATCTGAACGAATAAGAATACAAAATTCAGGGGGGGGGGGGGGGGTCGGTCAGACAATAGCTACAATGAGGATTATATCATCACTTTTTTCTCAGTACTTTTAAAAAGTATGGAATGAGGCCTGAGACGGGAAATTGAATATTTCTACCATAACGATTGATTAGATTCTTCGAAAACCAAGGTACCCAAAATCTGGAATGATCGATTGTGTGGAATAGCGAACCGAATATGCACACCAAATTTTACCTAAAAATATTCAAAACTGTAGGAGTGGTTCAACTTTGATTTTTTTCCCTTTCCGATCGGTACTTAGTGTAGCTACATTGCCGACCGGACCCCCCTCCCTTGAGAATGATCAGCTGTGCATTCTCGGCTCACCCAGCAGCGTCGAGACTCGCCAAAGTGTCGGTACTGGCGTTGTTAGAATTCTGTGCATTCGTGCTTTGGATGAGACTGACGCATGTTGTGATGCTGAAGTCAGTCGTTGTCGGTAATTCAGTGGTGAAATTAATCCGCCTGAACTCCTCACCGATCCTGCTCAGAGGATCGGGCCTCACAGACCCATCGTAGAGGGCCGGATCAGCGTGACTCCTGAAGAGATTGTGCTTTGGTTCCACATCCTCCATCCCGGCCCGATGGAGTTCCGGGACGAGCCTGAGCCAGACGGAGAGCTGATGAGCTCTGTAGTGGTTTTTCATTTTGGGTTTCATTCCTGAAAATTTGGAATAATAACGTCGGTTAATTTGACAGGATCCAACTTTCCGGAAGAATAATAATAAACAAAAGGAAGAGCAGGCTTCGATGAGGCAATGAATTACTGTTCGGGGAGATATGGGATACCGAAAATAAAAGGATCAGTCGGTATGAAATATTATCCGAACGCCTGTATCAATTTCTGACTTCTAAAGTTTAGTGGGTTGGTGAAGCAATCCCATTTGACAAATGGAGCATCTCGACACGTGTGTTTATACGTCGTGAGAATAAGTTATCGGTATTTCAATACACTCGCCCGGGAAAAATGATCGTATGTGATCGTGTATCATCACATCTCATCACAACTGACATGGTGTAGAATCGTATATGATTAGCCATGATTGACACGTAGAATATCGGATCATATGAGCTTGTCTCTGATCATACATGAAAATTAGGGCAGTCCTTCGCTCAGATCTTGAGACATATGATCAGATACGATCATTTTTGTAGTTTTATGATGAAGTAACGAAAACTTCAGGCAGATTAGAGATGATTTCTTTGAGTACGTTTTAGTTCTTGAGATCCTCACAGGGCTCTTCAGATCGTTTTCTGTGTCCCCCTTTGTGATTGTGTCTCTCAGTGAAGACCTCCGCACCTTTCATCCTGGCAGGTCAGCTTTAAGTAAAAGATTTCAATTCTTTCTATAAAGTTCTGCGAATCCTCTGCAGGATTTGAAGATCAATGAGCCTTATTCGTATTGCGTCTAGGTTTTGACAAGGTCGCTTTTTATTTATTTTTGTCTACTGTTGAGCTATTGAAGCCGCAACACTAGGTACAAAAATTAGGAGCCCAGGCGTGACCCCGGCTTTTCCGTTAAACTACGTTCAATTTCCCATATTGGAAAAGTCTAGAGCTGACCTTTCACGGAGGTAGGTTATATAGGTAGAAAATTCAGAATCGCAAAGTATGGTGGGACTGGGGGACCCATTTCCGGCGTGGGAAACCGGCTTCCGTTACTCTCAAGCTTTCCCTGGATTGAGTACGTGGTAAAGGGTCTGGGTGTTTCTGGTGGGTGAAAAATGTTGGCTATATATTTTTTTGCTGGAAGGGTTTTTACGCTTTTCAGCCCTCACTATCTATACGTTTAATTTCAGCGAACCAATCTTCCCCGCAAAATTGTTATACCTATACCTTCTTCTTTCTGCCTCGGCAGCAGCAAGACCTCTAGGACGCAGGGGACGCAAGATTATGTTTATTAGAATTAGGGTTGGATTAGGATCGGCAAGGGCATTCCATCCCTCAGACACGCTAAGGCTGATAAGACTTGGTTACTCGGGAGCAAGATGTATCTCGGCATATTATCTCGACTGAAAGCTTTTGCGTGTTGGTGGTTCTCCGCAAAACGGATACACTAATTTTTTCCGTCTCATGATCCACCAGTCAAATTAATTCGAGCTCTTCCACACATTCAGACTGAGGTTTCTATGTTTCTATGTTTCAGGATTTTCTTCTTCTCTTCAAAATTATATCAAATTACAGTTAAAAATATCCAGTCAAGTTTCTTCTCTAAGAATTCCAAACCCTTTTGATTCGGGAGGATTGGGTATAAAGTATGGCCCCAGAGTATAGCCTCTCCTTTATTCTTCTCTCATGCTACTCTTTCCCTTCTTTTTCTCCCGAGCCCATGTTCGGTTCAGTACGTGCGAAAGGGAATCCAACCTCCAACTAACTCCACGTCTTCTCTAGGGAGGTATTTTTTCTCCCCACCAGCTGGCCATTTAGACCGAAAGATGGCCGGGTTGAGTGTACAGACGGAAATGAGGCTAGGGGCTGTCCCCGTTCTATCGATGGGGTGGGAATTCTCAGCAAAGTCAGACAAAGCTGGACCATAATAATTGGCAGGTGCACAGACACCGAGGGTGTGAGGAACAGGAATCAAATCGATAAATCGAAGAAGACAATTGGGCTCAATATATTTCCAGTCCATGTCAGAACTCTGAAACAACGCTGTTGATACTCTTTGAATTCGAAATTCCCCGATAATTTTACATAGGAAATATGTTGCACCTAGAAATTGACCTAGAAAAATTAACTTTTCGGTATCGTCGGAATAATCCTTCAAAATTCATGGTCGTGTCAAAAATTTCCAATTTACTACAAAGCTCACGTGTTATGAGAAGAAACTTGAAAAAAAAAACGCAGCTGATTCGGAGACACTAGATAGACACGGAGAAAGTATTTGCATTTGCAGAAATGTGATGAGTTTAGGTGTTCCAGATACAAATGTGCTCTGGGACTATCAGCAAGCTGTTTTTTTCACCCGATCGAACAGAAGAGGTGCGTACTTGGTCCAAGGAGTCGGAAAGCTGCGTAAATGGATGAGCGCATCGCCAAGAAGCCGGATCCCGAGACGTCGTATCTGCGTCTGCGTTGAAATAAAAATTCTGACAAAATATTCCGAGTAGTCTTTTCAGACGATGGCGACAAACGTCGACGTTGCGGGGGACCACCCACCTCGCGGTGGGTGGAGGAAAATAAAGGAGTTCCACTCGAACGGAAAAATTCTATATACCTTCAAAGAACGGAATTCGCGAAAAATGACGTCGAAAATATTCGGCCAATTCCCCCACGGAATTCGAGGACCCGACCCTTGCCGTGTCCCTGTTTCCACAGAATTCTCAATGTCCTTCTAAGAGGTACCAGGTGCTTTGGTTGCAGATTTGATCAGGTTGTAGTCTAGAAGATACAGCGAATTATCAAAAAAAATCATGTAATGAGATCAGAAAATAGTAATCATAGTTGCTCAGGATTTATCACATGAGTTGGTCTGTTATTGATTATGTACTTCACTCCGTGAAATCTTTGTTGCAGGACTGGAGTACGGACCGCAATCAGGATCCCAGTGGAACGTTTCTGCGTGACATAGAACTCGAAATAGCAACGGTCAGTTGACGATATCGAGCCAATCAGCAGTGACTGGACAGTTTGGCCAAGGGGTGCAGTTATTTCACGTGGGGAAGCACCGGATCGACTGGTCGTCGAAGTAAACGCTCGTCTAGTATCTGGCCAGCGCAGCCACGCAAAGAGTTCCGTAGTAGAAGCTTTAATTATATAACTTCCTTTGATCAGGCTGCTCTGCCCAAACTATTATACACACTAAGCGTCCTGTGTCCACCAGACTATCGCCGTAGTTTTCGCATAGGATTACTTTGCCATTGCGACGAAACGTGGTCGGATTCTATCGTCAAAGGCTGCAACCTCGTTTCATGAGGACGGAGCTCGAACACAAAGTTATGATTGGGCTGGTTGATAGATGATTGGAAACTGAAATTTAACACGGCGACCACATGCAGTGGACACAAAGGCGTGCATTGGATGGTCTTGTTTTGTTGAAATGGGATTGTGGAGGTTTTACATCTCCAAACTTTCCAGCTTTTCAATGTTTATGAGCAGGGCACGAATCAGGATGAAGGTGTTATAGAATCAGCAGCATTTCATCTGATTCTTCGGTTCTACTATGATACTAACTTAACGAATGAGACAATCCGGACTCTTCTTAGAGCCTTTTTTTCATTATATCTCACCCTCGAGGCGATATAAGCTCTTGATTCAGTACTTTTCTAACTAATGATGTAGACAAGACTTTGAATTTTTTTAAGAGAATCACTCCAATCATGAACAGCTTAGATATCAATTATTCGATACGCAGTCCTTTAGAATAAAGAAAATTCTATCAGATTTGCTTATTTTCTTCTACCTTGGCTCAATATGTGAACAGTAAAAGACTCCGCTACAATTCGCCGTGATTTTTTTCTATTCAATACTCGAATAAATATCAGTATTTGATTACCGGTGAAAATAATAATTACAGTTTCGAATCGTGGATATGAAAAATCTGCACTATGGAAATTTCCGGTGTTTACCGATACAAGTCCGATATTTGATACATGTCATTTTTTTATTTGTGATTCCGCGTTACTTTTATTCCTATTTTAGGTAGCAGAGAGCAGTAACACATCTCAACAAGTATTTCGGGGATTCGTATTGAAAATTGGCTCTCGGGATTTTGCCGTGTTCTAACTTAACCTGGATTACATAATAAACGCGAGGTTGATGTTGTTACAATATACATAACGCGCGGTACTCTGCAAGCAGAAAGCTCCGACCACGACCACTCTCCGGTTTTTTCTCTCTATTTTTTTACTCTCGGATTTTTATGAAAAAAAAAATCGGGATAATACCTCGCTGTCCTTGGCAAACTTCTCATACCGTTATACAGCTTCACCCCGTAACGCCCTCGACGACATTATAAAAGAGGTGACTCTGCGGATAAGGAGAAGCAAGGTCCTCATCTTGAGCTTGTGATTAGGACCGCGATATTTTTCTCAATTTTGATTCTATTTTCTTTCATATTTCCTCCTAATCGACAATCCAAACTTGAATCGTGAAGTGACAACGGGAATAACCAGACTCTAGATATTATGGTAATGGTGGTAGTTTGGATAAACGAGGGACTATCCGGGCTTCGGCTAGCTGATATGCATTAATCGATATTCGAATTCATCTGATGATTGCGAAGAAACAAGTTCGACGTAAATAATACACGAATATTCGATATTCAACAAGCTGCTAGGTCGATGGACCAGTCATACTTCAGACTGCAAAAATTCAATACTTTTATCATGCAATTCTTATAGTCCTATTCTAACATAAGCCCATTACGATCGAAAAAAAATTGTCGTCAAAGGGCCTGGAAAATGAGGCCCAATTTTCACCGACATCTCAGAACGACATTCTCAACACTGTTTAAAACTCGTCCGAAATTTTTCAGACAGACTCTGATTGTTAATAGTTTCAGCCTATGATAGGATCTTGTGGGTCTGAACTAGGAGTCGTCAGTCACACACCAAAAAAGTCGAGAAGACGTAGGAGTCAAAGTTATACTTTTCTGTGCTGCTTTCTGTCCCGGATACTACCATCGAAAAACTCGTGAATCATACTCGCGTCGAACGACATAGATTGACAGACGAGATCCTAGTTCAGGCCATAAAAAAGCCTGCATGGAAAATGTTAGTCGATCAGGATGAGTGGTTCCAGAGTCGTCATGTGAAATGTGGAGCTTTTGGCGACATGCAGTCACCAACTCAAGCTGCATAAGGTATCTCGATTTTAAATCTTCGTGAAGTGTTTTCAGCTGGCTTCAACCGATTTCAAGAACAGTCAACCTCTCAGAGCAAGTGCTTGAATTAGATACGTTGTAATGGTAACGTTTTGAAAATTATCGAAACAATTGTGAAATCAGGTCCGAAACGCTGACTCGTCTTCTTGAAACAGCAACGTCAATTTCAGGGGGTAGTGACGTTCTTCGTGTTACCAAAATCGTCTGCCTCCAAAGCTGGTTGATGAAATGAAAATATACCCGGGATGGGTGGTGCGTGGTACATCCACCGCGAACCTCTGCATAGATATTAGGTATTACGCATTATGTATTCTCTCGAAGTGGAGATTAGGGTTCTTGAATACTAGATCATAGGCCCTGAATGTCGTTCCCCCCCACTCCGTGTAACCGAAAATCTGAGGGTGAAACATCAGCTGAATGGATCATCGTGTATTTTCTATGAGAAAACCTGTAGCTCGTCTTTCAAGATCTCGAGTAAATTCCATGAGGTTTCAATTCAATTTGCTAAATCGAGTCGGAATCCTGTCCCAAGAGATCTCTCGATTCAAAGATACAAAGCTCACGCTCCGTCCCGAACTAACACTATATAATAATTAGATCGAGGGGTGAAGTCGGGAGTATATATTTTTCTCATAGGTCCCTCGGGATCGGTGGGGGACAGGGTGGAGGAGAAAGCCGAGATCATCAACGAGGAGCAAACACCTTATTCGAATTCCGTATTAATATCCTTCCCACTCTGGAGTGATGGTGCTGGCAGGAACACCGCACCACCATCACGTGGACCAAGGGCTTCTCGGGGTTCCGGGATTTCAGATCCGTGAAGGAGGTCGAAGGGTGGCACTACCGACCGTGCTAATTGGTATTGAATTAGTGGATTACTAGATCCCTAGAGCCACCCTTCTCGCCAGGGGTGTTCAAACATCGTTGAATCACGTATATTAATTCAGCCTCACTGGTCACCAGCATCCCCTACATTTACTGGACGTTTCACTGACTTATATCACCCAGTACACAAATACAGTTCGGCAAACTTCCGCACGGAAACTACTCATTTTCTTGGAACGCAAAATCCAGCTTTTCCAAATCCAAACTTTTGTTTGGGAGACAAGTGAGCGTCTACTCGTACGCATTCTTCAAGAGAGCAAAGACATTTGTTATCGAATATAATTTGGAAAGATAAACACAACGTTGAAAGTGCCGTACACTCAAAAAATCACCAGTGATGGAATAATAATAATAATTTCTTGAAAAGTAGGTACTTCTTGGGAAATGACGGAGGTACTTTTTGTTCAAAGCGGAAAAATACTTTCGTGCGTAACAAGTAAATTGGACTTCTCACAATTCTATCAGTAAGATGTAGAATAATTACTAGTTTAGATTCAGAATTCAGATGGTACCTTTTACTCTGAAGCTGTTGAAATGCATTCATAATTGATAACGATTCACATCCAAGTGTTTTTCATGTGCAAAAATTAATCCTTTCCATATGCAAATTGTTGGAATCCATGTAAGAGTAATCTAAACCGTCACCAGAAGTACTTTTTATGAATGTATGATTCAGCTGGAAGACAGAAGGAGATGTCATACTCAAACCATTTCAATGCATCTCACAAGTAGCTTTCACGTTTGAAGTATGCAAATTCCGAGAAAGCTCTTTACTCTACTGATTCAGGCAAATCCTCAAGATGCAGAAACAACGCAATTCCCAGAAGCAAACTATGAAACACACTAACAGTTCAGAAACTTCAAGTATTGCTTCAACCCGAGTAGAAATTTCGGTCAGGTCACAATCAGGGCATGATCAAGCAAACCTTACCACCTGATCAGGTGCTTATTAGGCTGCCTGGTCAGGCCCTGATCAGTAATGTAACGCAAAATTCTAGGATTACGGCCAGGCCCTGATCAGGTTCTATAGCCAGGCTCTGATCAGTATTTTACAGCCAGGCCCTGATTAGGTTTGTTGATCAGGCCCCGATCAAGCTTCCTGATCAAGCTTCCTGATCAATCCCTGATCAAGCCCTGATCATATTTGTGGATTTGTGTTTGTATCATCCGATGCTACAAAAATAATGATTAAATAAAAATTTTATGGGTTGAGTAAGCTGAACCACTCATACTCGGCCGCATACCAACGCTAGAACGCAATTTCACTTCAGAAAAACTTCGCATTGTTTCGACCTAACCGGGTTTCGATCCTGGACCTATCGCTCGCTCGCATTACTAATCGCACGCCCTACCTACTACGCCAAACTACTTATTAGATATTGTGAGAACTTTGATCTACTAATAATAAGAGCTTCGAATATATTTATCTAAATGATTATCCTGCGTGCTTCCGGCAGGTTAAAAGTGTACCAAATAATGGTTGATTCTTAATGAATCACACATTTCACACTGTGGCATGAAACCCGTAATAAAGACAGCCTGATAAAGACCTGATCCGGGGCGTGGCAGGCATGCCTGAGTAAGGGATGCCTGGCGCCAACCTTGCTGGCGGCCATACAGGCTTGCCTCAGTAGGGGATGCTTGATACCAACCTGAACAGGGACGCAACAGGCGCGCTGCACTTTCTAGTATCATGTACTCTAGAAGCCAATCTGACCAAGGGTCCAACAGGTAAACCTCGGTAATTGTTGCCTGATAGCATCCTGATCAGGGGCCCAACAGGCAAACCTTGGCAAGTGTTGCCCGATAGCATCGTGATCAGGGGCCAATCAGGCATACCTTGGTAAGCGATGCCTGATAGCATCCTGATCAGGGGCCCAACAGGCAAACCTTGGCTAGTGTTGCCTGATAGCATCCTGACCAGGGGCCAATCAGGCACACTTCGGGAAGGGATGCCTGTCAGCTCCTGTCCAGGGGCCCAACAGGCAT
>JAFFZH010015789.1:38674-60417 GCA_018420115.1 Euura saliciscinereae | reverse complement strand
GTTCAGCGGTTTGGCTAAGCTCGTGTTTACAAGCAACTTCAACGATTTGACACCGGGACGCAGGAGCCGGAAAAATCCTCAAAAATTTCCAACATTTTGATTCGTGATCAGAAGACTGTATTACAAAGCTCGCCGTTGTATCTTCAATATTGACAAAGTTAGCAATCGCAATTTCTGAACCGGAGGTCGGATCAAGTACACAAACAAAATTGCACATCTGCAGGC
The DNA here is from genome assembly GCA_018420115.1 of Euura saliciscinereae. NCBI lineage: Eukaryota > Metazoa > Arthropoda > Insecta > Hymenoptera > Tenthredinidae > Euura > Euura saliciscinereae. The sequence goes on along the minus strand of JAFFZH010015789.1, from coordinate 60,192 downwards.
TTAAAACAGTATCCAGTGCAAATTTCGTCAAAATCGGTTCAGTGGTTTGGCTGAAACCGTGTTTACAAGAAATGGGGGGGGGGTCACATACACCACTTTTGAAAATGCTCGAAAACGACTACCCAGGTGCCAAAACGTGCTCCCTACATGATTTTAGAATTTTCACTCGATCCAACGTTTTTAGCGATGGCGAATGTATAAGGCACTCCGTTTTTAACGATCGTGCCTAAAAACCTGATAAAAAAATCAACGGACGATCCGGGCATCGAACCCGGGTCCACAGATGTTCAAGAGAGTATAATTATCAGTTGGTATGAATGACCTAATGACCTCGATCACCTTTTGAATTCCTGTATCGAGGAATTTTCGCTGTCCGCGTGGCTGGGGGATCAGGCAAAAAAATTTGCATCTAGTGTGTACTCGAGCTCGTTGAAAAATCGGATTAAAATTGCGAATACATATAGTAATACTTTAACGGTTTGAATTTTCGCTGAAATCGCACCGCTGCTTGATACCCATATTACATATTTTTTGCATCAGAATGTTCGATAATCACGTTACCACCAGACCAACCTGAAAGAGCGTAACTTTATCCCTAGTGTGTTCCGCACACGAGTCGATCCTTGTTTGCCGAAAATCGTTATGGGATTATCTAAAATCCCGTACGGTCTCATTAGAGAGCGATTGTTTGCTATTTAATTTACACATCGAAGCAATGCGCGAACCTCTATACCCAATTTATCCATATTTCCACAACCAGTAATCTGCTAATTGATGAATGATAAATAACGTGGCTGTTGTACGAACACGCGATCACAGATGATGTATTTCATTACATTGCGAAAATTGCAGGTTTACCCAAATGGAAAACAAATTTTGATTACTATTTAGGTGACTATCAAGGAATATAATAGTTTCTGTAATCGCTACTGACGAAGCTATTGCCGAACTTCTCGCACTGCTAGCTTCTCAATAGTTTTCATCATACGATCATTTCACGCCCTTGGAGCAGTTTGGTTCGCGTCAGCTCCACCCCGGGGGCCGAAGTGCTTCGATCCGAATTTGTCGCTAATCAAATTTGAGGCCCATCAAGTCTCTAACACGCTAATAGCTTATGTATACCCTAGATTTTAGTGTAAACTAACGTCCCGTGAAAGGCAAAGGCGAGGTATACCAAGGCTATTTCGTGGGTTACAACATGCATCCAAGGGTAGATAGCGGAATCGACCTCAAAGCTACCTTTACAAGTTAAAATGAGAAAGGGCAGAATTCAATCAGTAGTGAAAAAACAGATACGTCGTCAGTCGCGTTTGAATTTGATTTGACTTCTGGGATGTGCCCGAATCGATCCAGGGACTCCATCATTCACACGTGTCCGTGTATCACATCTATCACTTAATAAGCCTAGACTCTCTGACCTAACTCGACAGGATGCATCCTGTGTTGTTCAGTGAAGTTTGCACTACCTGACTAAAGTCTATAAAATACTCTTGTTAAACACGCGACTCATATCGTTGATTCAGGTTATGCAAGAGAAAGAATCTTTCGGATACGTTAGTAGCTTGGAATTACGTACTTAGGTCGAATTCCGAACCCATAACCGTGGAAACCAGCTAGTCTGTCGTCGAGCAGATCAATAATGGATGCTGATCCGTTTGAAATTGGCTTTCCATGGACCAATTTAAGCAGGTTTGCTCCCTTTTCTGCACTAGGACGAGAAAACTCGGCGCACACGCTGATCGTATATGATCTGCTTTTCGCGTTGAGCCCTTGTTCGTGCATGTGCATTTCAAAAAGACTCGTTGCTCAGTAGCGATTTCATAGTTGGTACTGAGTTCGTCTAACCGCACAATTGACTCCTCTTCAGTTCATCGAAAAAGATTCGAAGACTGTTTGAACATAATTCACCTTTTGGAATTTAGATCCTCGACAAAAATACGGAACAATAATAAATAATTTAGATTTAAGTGATCAAGAAAGTATCTTGCGAAACTTTTTCATCATGATGGTTCACCCTCTGTTCACGCCCTGTTATGGTTTCGGCGGAGAGTGCACTCGGAAACTTTTCAAGAACCACTACCCCATAAACTATCCGAGAAGTGTGAAGCCTGAACTTTTAATGAAAGAGTTTATGCAATAATTTCAAATTCAAGATAAAAACATCGTGTGATAGTCTGCAATATAAGATTCGACATAATGCAATTTGATGATGTATTGAGAAAAGATGACCACATTCTCATCAAAATTGGTACTCCGAAAATTTTCGAGTAACTGTACATAAAATCTGAGGTTTAAACACAAAATCCAACACCGCTGTCCGAAAACAAAAACTGTTTTTTTTTCTCTCTTTTATCCCTGATCACATTTCCATCACTTTTACTTCTACTTTTAGTTTACTTTGCTATTTCTATTGATTTTATCGATACTTCTGCTGTCACTTATCATTATTACTTCTTTGTTATTTCTCTCTTTCACTCTATCTTTTCTGCCTGTACTGTCCGAATGGGTCGACCCAATGGCTTGATCAATATCTATCTATCACAAATTTGAGATTAATCGGTTGCATGGCTATAGCAGGCAGTGTTCGCAATCAAAGTGGTTCCTGCATTCAAGAAGTGAATTAACATTACAGTTTGAAATCATCCGAAAAGGATTGTCGGGATAGAAGAAGAATCTCTTCTGGTATCTTAGCAAAAGGCGGTGCGAGGTATGATCGTGTTACGCGTAAGAAAGAGGTGTGACGTGAAGTTAAAATTCATACCGAGTAAGATACTTTTAGCGGATCACTCGGATTCCTTATCGTCTGAATAAAAACGTATTCTCGTCACGGAAGGGTGACATTGTTGATGGTAGTCAGAGTGGGAAATAAACCTGGAACTGAAGATGGAACTTAAGACGTGCGAGTGAAGCTGAAATTATGGGTTGTGTGGGGTTTATTTACGTGAAGCTGCAAGAAAGACTTCGACCCGGTAGACTCGGTACCGATATGAAGTTTGTATTTAGTTACAAATGAACCAACCGTTGTTTAACTTTGACCTTTAAACTTTAAACTGGAAACTGCAGGGCTGAAAAGAAGCTGAGGCTAAACTTTATAATCCAACCAACTGCAACAACTTGAATCCAATACGTTTGTCAAGACTAAACACAAGGTTCCCGGTATCACATCGTTTACAAGATACTTTTTTTTCTACTTCTTCTTTGTCATCTTTTTCTGGAAGACCGGATACGTATAGTTCAAACGAGGTCAAAACTTACAAGCAGGAGTTCAACTTCGATTGTAAAAACTCAGGGAATTCAATATTCTTGTTCTACATAAAGTCGACATGATGCATTGCATTTCTCAAAATTATGCAAGTCGAAAACTTCAGCGTCCAGAGTTTCCCGAACTTCTGAAGCTCAAGCTTGCGTGTCAAAAAGTTGGCAATAAAGCTCGAACGCGAGAGAATGAATATTTGAAGTATTCCCATTTTTCAGATTTGACGAAAAGCGAGATACCGGAAATCTGATACGTAGGAGTCGCATGCTATCAATAGTGACGCATCAGTTGACTCCAAAATGCCGATAGTGTTTTCAGTGCATGAGAAGCCATTCGGAAAAAATCGGCAACTACTTGTGAATTATAATACGTCAGGTAGTTAAAAAAAAGATAAACTTTTTACAAACAATCGGAAACCCGGAAAATCTGTCTGAAATCGATTGCAATCACTACCAATCGTACATCACCCGATCTTCTATTGGATACCTCCTCGAGAAATCGATACTACATGCTTGAAAAATTGCTGTATTTTCAGATTAAAGAAATATTTTCGATAAAGATCATCTGATAAAACAACCGACGCGACGGAGATCCAATCTTGAGAAACGGGGATCGAGGCTCTTGTCTTATCTTCGACGTACGATAAACGAATATTTTCACGGTATGCTGAGAAACTTTCGAGAGAGTAGAGAGGATGAAAGCAGAAGAAAAAAAAGGAACATCAAAATATGAAATTCGCCCTATCTATCCGAGTAATAACGTGAGGTCCTACCGTTCGGTTTTCTCTTCCACAGCATCATTCTTCCAACCACTCAAAAACCTGAAAAGGTTTCGGATCGCAGTCTTATATCTTTGTGTCCGACGCGATACGGCAAGGGGCCTCACCTCAATTCGTGAAAAATAACAAGTCGTTGACGAAGCATTCTTTCGATTGCTGTGATTTTTATTTTTTTTTCGCTCTCAACGGAATCAACTTCGACTCAGCCTAATTTTTAGTGAACCGTGATCAGACCTTCCGGTTTTCGGAAGCAACCGGATTTGGGAATCCTAATAGGGTGACGCCAAAAGGTATTCCGGAAGTTGGGGTTCGCGAATTGTTCGCCAACTGCTTGTCTCCGCACTAAGTTTACGGTTTTACAAACCCTTGTGCGTCGATGTTCAATGATAATAATCGTCCAAGTTTTCCATAGGGTTTCATCCTCAACAGAGAAGAACTTACAGCGAGGTACTCGAGTTTTGGACAAATTTACAAAAAGTAATTAGGGGCCAACATTTCATCCATTCATCTGCAAATAACTCTCTAAATTACCCGGATTCCTACGCAAATCGATTCGGAACTTGAAATTACTTTTTAAAGATTCCGAATCAGAGATTAAAAAGCAAGAACCCAACTGTAAAGTGTAAAAAAGTAGACACTTCATCATAAGAATGATATTCCAAAGCTATAATCGTCAAACTGTTAATTATCGACGTCCAGTAGCGAAGCTCAGGTGGTAGTTCAGGTGGTAGTCACGCAAAAAATGACACAACAAACAGTTAGCATCGCGTCCGTGTCGATGGCAGTATGGAAGAGCGTGACATCTCAAATTGTACCAGGAGAAGGTGACATTTCAGATTGTGCCAGAAGGAGGTGACATCTCAAATTGTGCCAGAAGAACGTACCATCTCAAATTGTGGCAGAAGAACGTGACATATCCTATCCTTAAACACAGGAGATGTCACGTTCTTCTGGCACAATTTGAGATGTCACCTTCGTCTGGCACAATCTGAGATGTCACCTTCTTCTGGCACAATTTGAGATGTCACGTTCTTCCATACTGCCGTCGATGTGATGAGACGGAAGGTGAAACGATGAATAGAGAAGGTTGTAAAATAGTTTTTGAGGTCTTGAAACGTGTTTGCGTCCCGGGTCGGAGTTTCGAAGGGGTTGAATAGCGGCCGACGAGGCTGGTAACTTACGAGTTATAATTTATGAGAGGCTCAGGATGGAAAGCGACACGACCACGGGCCACGGTTTCCCAAACACGTTGGACGGGGCTGACGCCGTGAAATTACGATCAATGGCTGACCACGCAGACACGACCCGGTTGAACGGTCAGCGTTCAGCCATCCCAGATTTTCGCGTCAAATGCAAACGGTGATATGATCGTTCGTTCCCATACGTATATCCTCCACGCAATCCTTTTACAAAGCAAGTTCCCGTTCCGGAGCCGCGGTTTGGACCCTGGGTTACGCCCAAGTCGCGTACTTTGACCCCGGACTCATATCCTGTAACCCCAAAAACCCCAAGGTGATATCATTTTTGTCTATCGGTGAAGTGAAAGCCGTGAAAGATCAGCTGAATCTTTGGAAAGGAGGAGATGAAACGTCGACTTTGGATTGTTAGGTTGTACAAAATCAAAATGACACGACATCGGTTGAAGTGACTTCGAGATCAAAATTTGAAAAAATGTCTCAAACTCCTAAAGAAACGTTCAACATCAAAATGACATCACAACTCTATATCTTGATACCGCAAAAGACACTCAAAGTGCTTGAAGTTAGTTACAGTAATGTCACGAGAATTACTTGAAAATCACTGGTGACTGCTTGACATGGTTCCAAATGAAAATTTAATGGCTTCGAATTATTTTGAAATGAGAAATGAGAAATATACTCGATCTGAAAATCCATTCAGACCATGCACGCAAAAGTTTTCTGAACGAAATACGTAATGAGGATATGGGCTAGGTTTCTGATATCATCGACTCCCTCCGGCAATTGCGGCCACGGCCACAGCATCACTCCATTTACAATAAAGTTTAAATTATGCTTCAAGGGCAGAACAACATCTCGACGAGTGGAAGACGACCGAAAGCACGTAGGCGTCTACGTGTGCGTCGTCTAAGTGATCCTACGTGACGATTTAGACGAGAAAGCTCCGCGACACCTCATAGGGTGCTGTTTCACGTAGGGGTGCAGGCTTAATTCAATTTGGCTCGTAGGGCTCGTGACGATTAGGGATAAAATTGCCGATCATTAGACGGATTACGGAAAGTATGAAATGTAATTTTTTTACTACTTTCAAAACAGCGAAACTGAGCTATTCGTCATCTTTTGATGTCCTGCCGTTCCATGGATCTTGAATAAATGTAGTAGTGAGGGACGTGAAAATTCTGCATGCAGAAAAAAGTTTGCCAATATAAATACCTGCGGCTATCTACGTTTGGATCGTGGAAAGGCGGAAAAATAAGTGAAACGAAATAACACAGGTACGATCATGATATATACAATGACGTGTGAGCTTTAACAAAAGCTTGTAACGTAATATGAAGGTTAACTTTTTCGAACGTTCTTTGTGTCTACTTTTGTGAGGTGAAACACGAAGCTGTCATGCCACGTTGGGAAAAGCGGAGAATCGGAATCACCGAAAATATCTGCTTTGCCCTGGAATTTTTAAGCCGATCGTGACCTAAGAAAAACCAATCCAATAAACACAACAAAATTGTCAACTCATCGAAAATTTTGTAAACTGATGCGTCCTGCCCATGCGTTTCCTGTGTACATCGCTCCGATGCATCAAACTCCCTGGGAGAAGGAAAACTCCTTTTTCTTCATACCTCGGTCGAAAGTACGTACTTCCGGCATCGGTATCGAAGCAGAAAGCCTAACTTTCATGCATTGGTAGAACTACACGCACGCCCTCTGTGACAGCGGGAGCGAAAACTCACTCGCACACACCGATACCCAATACACGAGACGCCCGCTTCGAGTTTTGTCACTTAGTCACCCAAAAATAATTCAAGACTGGATGAATTATATATCAATCGACGCGGAAGAATCCCCCGAACAGCATATCAAAAACAAGACAATGTCTCTAGACAGTAAATTGTTGAAATTAATAAAGAACTATCGATATTTTGGGCAGTCCCGCCAAAATCATGCACTGTTCCAATGTCACTTGTCGGATTGGAAAAACAAAAATACCACGTTGTAGGGGAGAAAATCATCTACAAATTCGAAGTGGGAACCGATATTGTAGGACCTATAGTTTCCACGTTATTAATTTTGCAAGAGTTTTCTGACAAAACTACGCCTAACGGTCAGCTGGTCCGCTCAGCTCGCTTCGGTCCGTTCCACGCTGCGCGGGAACCACGATATGTTGTTTGGGGGATTTTTTCACATCGATTGATATATAATTCATCCAATCTGTAATTATTTTTGGGTCAAAGGCTAGATTGACTAGACTATTCTGCCGCCAGTCAGAATCGCAAACATCTGTTACTCTCGCTCTCGACGTTACTCTCGCTCGAGATATAACCTCAAAACTGGCTTGGGCGTTTTATTCGATCTATTTGATGCCTGCCCCCGACCAGCAGCACTCGCTTCGCTCGTGCCTGCAATGTCGGGCAGGCATCAACACTTGTTAAAACGTATAAATCGGTATAAAAATTCAATTAGTCAGCGTACTTTCGACCGGGCATGAAGAAAAATAGTATACACCACGCGGGCAGAAGATTGAAAGCCCTGAACTGCGCGATATGATGCCCTCGGCTTTGCCTCGGGCATCATCACGCGCAGTGCAGGAATCTTCAACTTTCGGCCCTTGTAGTGTAATATACTATTTATTGTGAAGATACCGAACGTACCTTCGATGTGAACCGAAGATTTTAAGGAGAGTTGAACAAATCCGAACCAGAAATGACTATCCATCGTTTTACCAATGTTTACAAAATATTCTCTAAAGATTTTGATGCTTGAGTGGGCAAAAAAATCGAAAAATATTTTCTTTAAAGAAAGAAAATCTGCATTGCTTCGGGGATCAATGAAGGGAAATTAGTTGTTGAGCTAATATTGTCCCAGTACTTGGCAATAAATTTGAAATCCGAAACTTTGTTGGGTCGGTAGAGCTATCTTCAACGTAGCTTATCTCTCGGAGTGGAGTCCTTCACGAGTTTGATGGAAACTTTGTGTTTAGCATATTACGCTGATGCCAAGTCCTGGGGTTTCCCTTGCAAAGTACGACCTCGCGGTTTTAATTTAGGGGATAAAATACTATCGCAAACATCAACGGCCTCCACTTCCTCAATCAGGACACCAACAAAAGTTACGGCGCAGGTTTGCCTGAAACTTTTATGCCTTTTGCAGAACAAGTGCCCATTCAATGTTGACCTGACTATGAAGAAACTTTACCAAAAATAATGAACATTCGTGTAACCGCATTTTCACGCGATTCACATTTCCTGATGTTCGTGTACATGATAACTCCAAAATCGATCTTCAAATCGATTCCAAATTCTCAGAGTAGCTTCTTTACGATATTCTGCTTCTCGCAAACCACTAATATTTGAAATCTGCCCACTAGAATTTCTCCTATCAGTCAATTGAGTGGTTAAACAAGTATATGTAAGATCGTAAACTTCATCACATTTCGATCGAATCAATCTTGTTGTTGTTGTTGTTGTTGTTATTTTCTTAAGAAAGAGCATCCATCTTCTCATCGGACAGTACCAGCGAATATCGTTAGCTGTTCACCAGATGAACAGGTTGCTGCAATTTTCGCCCACGGGGCAGATTTGAACAGGCTGAATTAGTGTTTGTAATGTATGGTGCAGCTAGGTCGAAACGTAGGTTGTATCGTCCACGTTATTTGCCGGTGTGCCACAGTCAGGCATTATGAATCACGACACCGTCCCACAGCGTCAAACGTCGGAATATATCACGAGGATGAACTAAACCCTACCCCCATACAGTGTTATGTTTCATGGCGCGTGTTTCACCCTCTCAGCATTTCTATATCAAACTTGTACCAGGTGGTGGATGAATTCCGTGAATATTTTTCCACATAATTTTCATCCGAAATATCAAACTACACCACTAATCGCGTGAGGTGAGATTAGGTGGACATTTTGATGTCGTTAGACGAACTCGAGTCGTCATCAAAGTTCCTCATAAATTATTTCGAGATTTGTCTATTTTTTAATCTTGTCAAAATTCAACTTTTGATTTTTGGGCTGATAATATCTCACTTTTTTTCTTCGAAAAGAAAGAGGAAAAGGAAAAGTTGAGGGACTGAAGTATGTGCTCGAGGCATGATGAACCAACCATTCGTTTAATGAAATATCTAAGGGCCTGTGAATGTGCAAAATTATATTCCCGAATTCTCTGATTATGAATCTCAGGAATTTCATGAATTCCATCGACCACGCTCGAATATATTTTATTATCCTTTGGAATTCTTTGGTTTTGGGTTTGCACAAAAATCTGTGAAAATGTTCCATTGTCCTCCTAGACGCGGCGTGGCATTGCTCTGTGCAATACGAACCCGTTATAGGTGCATCCCGACGTTCGATAAATGCGAAAGTTTTATCAGCGCGAAAAAGTAATAACCGCACATGACCCGACCCAGTATTTCAAAAAGTTTACTACCTGCCATACAGTTCGAAGTTACTCTGGTAAAAACGCTTAGTATCTGTTTATCGCCAGACTCTGAATTGATACGATGCATGCATGCCGTGTTTTTCGGAATATTTATGGCCCAGTTTACAACCTTGGAACAAAAAATTACATCGATACACGAAATTCACGAGCTTGAAAAACAACTGCGAACTGCGTTGATTCAATTTTTTCAAAACAAATTCACCCCATGGTCGAATGTAAACAAAAAAAATGGCAGAAATATGATCCCGTGTCAAAAGGTCGCCACTCATCGATCGGCGGTTCACATGACTTCAAGACTTTGAGAAATCGACTGACTTCAGCTGACATCGAATTGGCTTTCGTGTGCGAAACTTTTTTTTTACGAATTATTAGCAAAAAAGCTTTCAACCGCGGCGAGGTTAATTTCCTGAGAACTGATTTCTCTGATATCAGATATAAATGAAATGTCAATGGGTTTGGGTAATTGTTCGGGACCGAGGACAGATGAGAATCCCTGAATTCTGACGGGTATTGACGATTCGCGGTGAGGCGACGATGTTTTTTCTACCACCCTATTCAGATAACCCCTCGCGAACCTCTTCAACGGATGGGAAAAGTAATTTAGCCGCGAAGCGAACCCTAGTTTACTTGTGAGTTTACCCCTGCCCCTTTTCCATCCCCTTTTTTTCTTATCACACAACGATTCTCTCTGTTTTCCCACGACAATTCCGCTCCACCATATCCCTTGCCATTCGTCTAGGTTATCACACACTGGCTAAGTCTTCCCGCTTGTTCCAACCGCGCCGATAATAATTCAGAATTTCAATCGGGTGAAGAAGTGGAGGGAATATAGAGAAAAAATAATCGTCTTTCAGATCCTGGGAAATACGTTAGTCGCTCCAAAGTTCTCAGAGAGATTTCCACTCGGGTATCACTAATGCGGGCGTAATTTTTCCAGGGAATCGAGTCATCAACAAGCCCGTCATTAATCGAGTCGATGTCCCGCTCCGTCTTACCAGTCGAGAATCAGTCGAGGATTTATCGCTGGGCTTGAAGGGTATCAAAGGTGGAGACTAAAAATTGTGTATTTCAGCTTCGAAGTACATTGACTATTTTGAAAACAGAGAAAAACCAAATTAGCAAACGGGTCTTAAAAGTATACGAAATGAAGAATGAAGCTCGAATCGTTAACTTCCGAACCCCATTTGCTGACTTGATACAGTCGTGATGTCATTTCATTCATGCTGTTTCTGGATCAATCATTATTTGATAAGTATGAAACATATTCAAATGAAGATCGATGAAATGATTCCACAGTGAAAATTAAGATGTGACAAACTCAGCTGCGAAGTAGTTCAAACTGGTGTGAGAGCATAATTTATGCTGAATAAGAATTTTCATAATCCAATTGTAGCGCCAACATCATTAAAAGGTAATCAACATGCTCGACTGATCCCTGTGCACTAGTTTTAATAATTTTCCACCAGAGGACAATATTTGCCATGTAGTATTAAAAGTAATGTTCGAATATAAAGCTTTTCAGGATAGCATTTTTCGTGCGGATTTTGTATCGAATTTCTCGTTCCAATCTATACATCGATACCTCCTAATGATACGAGCTCAGCTCAGAAAGAACTCATTTGTGCGTTACGATTCCGGAATGTCTCATCTTGGCATTTCCAGCAGTATCAACTTATCTCAGCATTTTAAAGGTATAAGAAACACCTAAAGTAGCAGATATTTATCACACCTTCCGATACTTTTTCACGAATCGTCAACTTTGGGGAGTTTTACGAGTTTTTTCGTGAAGAACAAGCCTAGCTATTGGAAATACTTCTTAGGTAAGTGCTCAAAGATTGACATTTGACGAAAAAGTCAGGATAAAAATAAGAATGAATAGACGTCATGTCTCAATGATTCAAGCTGAGCGACAACATGACATGACCTCTTATTAGTTTGTTTATCATGCTGTGGCCTCGAAACTAGAAATCGTGAAGATTAGCTCGAGTCCCGGTCTATCGTATACTTTTAGGTCATGAGTGTTGGGCATGATCTCCTCTGTTACAGGACTGATAAACACTGGGATGACTCCAATACCGATGATGTTCAACATCTGACCTTTTATACTGTATACACAAACTTTTTAGCTTAGTTTTATCGAGGCATTCCCTGAGAGTAACAATCCAGATGCAAATATAAGAAGTCCCAAAAACTCAAAAAGGTGACATTGGTTCGATCTACGACTCATATCTCGCCGAAGAACAAAGCTATGTGCTTTCAGAGTCCACATAATCAAGGCTATACATGTGAGGTATGATTGTACTTGATTCGATCCGTGTGAACCACAAGCCTGATCCTGCGTGGAACTAATAGGAACACTGGCAATATTGTTAAGGAAAGTAAGGCTGGAAAAATCTAACTCCATAAAACGTATCGAGTACAGGAGAATAGCGAGATGGATCAGGGCTAACGATAAGATCTTGCTACTTGAGTGTCGAGAGGAAATGTCGACCTCGCCAGAACTTGAGAGGAGGAATTCATCAAATCTTTCAGCTTCTCCCCAAATGTCAGAAAGTTTTGACTCTAAGGGGAGGAGCTGGAAGCACGAACTGAAAGACAATCGGAAACTACCTCGATTTTAATATGTTTGGTAATTAGTTACGAGTTTATGAAATATTGGTTAATTTGTGAAAAATCGTATCAGATTTTATGAAAGCTTTCTTTTCCTCTGAAATTGTTGTGAAAAACAGGAAGGAGGAGGCATACACAAAAAAATTGTCAAATTACCTTTCAATTTAAACTATTCCACTTCCGGAGTTGAAGAGTCATTTGGCAACTGTGACCCATGCAAAGTAGAAAAAAAATTCGAAATCACAAGAAATAAATCATTTATTTCAAAACAGAATAATGCATCAAATTGCCTGGAATTAATATTGATGAATTTCTTTCTATTGAACCAATTAGAATATAAGGAATTAATCAATTGCAGTGAAGTTAGGAGACCAACGAGAACAGATCTTCACCTATCACAAGCTATTACTGACACTCAGTGCTTTTTCTATGTATAAGATATACCTTAGCCTGGGTGACACCATAACGTAGTAATTTTTAACCCGATGTATATATTACCATCAATTTTGCTTCAAATACAACAAAATTATATGAAAAATTATGAAATGGATAAATTTCCATATTGTTCGAGTTCTATCAACTGAAATTGCATCTTTGAAGGTTGCTGTGCAACCTAAAATTCACGCTTGTTCTGGCTTTCATTGCGATTCAAATTTTGGTGATTCAGAAATATAGAAACGAACCATATAATCCGTAGCGCAAATTTGAAGAGGAATTGGGAGGGGGGCAAATAATAGTGAAAATCGCATTATCACTATAATTACAAACAACAACGGTTTTGATCTCTTAAGCCGATTTTGAGGCCCAATGAACGAGAATGAATTACATAATTTAATTGTATTATTGTGTTATATGCACGTACAATTCAAACAATTTTCAATCACCATCAATTAATTCGAATCATGGAATTCATCCGAATTTACAGCGCACATAATTCTTTGTTTTTTCGATTCTGAATCACAAATCGTGACAAATAGGACAATTATTACGAAATATCAAACAGACATGACAGAATTTGTGGACTACTTTTTCGATTTCACCGAAAGAAGGGTAACCAATCGGTTAATGAGCCTGACCGCAGGTGAGTTTTGATAGGATTTGGCGAGTGATTTTGATATATAAAATGTTCGAAACATCGCAAGCATCATTGATCAGTGTTGAACTGACAAATTTATCAACCAATACTTTGGAGCAATCCGTTATCTATTCAAGGCATTTCTTTCCATCCAAAACATCGCACTTACTAATTTGATGTCTCTTTTTACAGTTGTGTAATAAAACTGTCCATGAAACGGATATAAAACCGGGTTTTATTCCGGTCTGTACATAAGACGGCTCTTCTGACATTCTCAAACTTATTCACATCCGTCTTGAGAAATCTGTGCCTTTTCTTTAAAGCTCACTTCCGGATCCTTGAATCCGTTGAGCGGGGTACAGCCGGTTTTTAATCAAAACTACTGCCCGATATTATCTGATCCAACAGAAACGAATCACCTCCAGAAATAGAAACGCGCAAGCGTCGAGCGAGGGACACGATTTCGCGCACCCCTATTTCTCATTCTGGATGAAAAATCACAAAAACTGATGGCCCGCACTCTGCCAGTTCGGTTACACTCGAGAACCAAGAAAAATGTGCCCTAAAAATTTCCCCTTCGCGTTCTATCTTTTCTTGTTCCTCATATTATTCTGCTGCCCGATGTACACCTCTGCTATCACAACTATATTTATTAGCATTTTTCTATTCTAGAAGGCTGATAAAAGAAAATTATCGAATACTTTAGTCAAGATGATTTATACGAATGATAAGAACTTTGTGATGAATGATTCTTATGATCTGAGAAGTTGAAAACAAAATCAGTGAAAACATTCAGAATTGACTAACCTCGGATGATATCCTCAGAAGGTCAAAATCTGGGACGTTCACTTTAATGTGTGACAATACAAAAAGTGTCGTGACAACAGATTTCAATGTTAAAAAATGGGAGATTGAATTTTCTTCATTTTGAACCTCGGAACTGGATTCATTTTTCAAGTATGTTTGGTGGTAGTTAAGCGTAGCAGGACGTAGCTTCGTAGCCAGCGTTATTAAGAACATAAATAAATCAGGTTCGTTAAGTGAAACCCATTAAGGGAAACTGTCACCCCTGGTTTGCCAGCGTACCACTAAGGTCCCGTGATTTTTCAAACACATAAATCTCTGCCAGGCATCACTGCAGCTCAGTTCGTTTGAGGCTGCATTTTTTTATATTTCTATCATTTTTTTATTCTCACGCGAAATCGAGTGAACCAAATCATGGATGATTGCAGAAAACCTGGAGAAAACTCGAACATCCTCAGGATCAATACTTCAGGGTCTTCCAATATTCGGAAAAATCGACGATCCGAATTCATCGAACATAATACCGATCATGAGAAACGATAATTCAGTATATTTCTCAGATGGATTTGAACCCTGCAAGCTGCAGCTGGGGGCGCCGTTAGAGTTACTATGCACGAGTGAATTTGAGTGGGAAATTTATTGTAGGAGCATGTCTGAGACTGTGGATTTAAAACCGTAGGATAATATCCTCCGGGAATTGAAAAAAGAAAAATAGAAGAGTAGATCGTTCAAATAAAAACTGTAAATCGATACCAGTACCTATTATTACGATTAGATTAATAAATTCATATCGCGTGTCTAATGGTATAAGGTCGTGTGCGCCAATATACGACTTTTTACCACGCGTAAAGGTAAAAAGGCATGTCAAATTTTTTTCTCCGTATTTACGCGAAATATGTTAAAATACCGTCAGAAAAGTAGAAATTGCAAAATTGATCAACTAACAGTGAAAGGTCGTAAGTACTGGCGGTTATGCCCTTTCATCTCTAACCCAAAAATAAAAAACTGTGTTCACTAAAGGTAAAAGGTCGCATACGCCATTATATTTTATTTTTTTACTCTTTTTTTCGAAATACTCTGAAATGACGTGAAACGTGGAGAAAAGTGAAAATTCCGAAGTTTTTTCAAAATTTTCAAGATTCAAAAAAAATTATTCAAACGCTAAAGGTAAAAGGTCATATCGCCATTTTTTTTTTACACTCACTTTTTCGAAATACTCCGAAATGACGTGAAACGTGGAGAAAAGTGAAAATTCCGAAGTTTTCTCAAAATTTTCAAGATTCAAAAAAAATTATTGAAAGGCTAAAGGTAAAAGGTCATATCGCCATTATTTTTGTTTACTCTTTTTTTCGAAATACTCTAAAATCATGTGAAACGCAAAGAAAAATGAAAATTCCGAAGTTTTTTCAAACTTTTCAAGATTCATAAAAAATTATTGAAACGCTAAAGGTAAAAGGTCATATCGCCATTATTAATATTATTTTTTCTCATCTTGAAGATCGGAATTTTCATTTCTCTATGCATTTCACATGATTCCAGAGTATTTTGAAAAAATGAGTAAAAAAAAATAATGGCGTATGCGCCCTTTTACCGTTAGCTTGTGAATTTTTTTTGTTAAAAAATAAAAATTTTGGAATTTCATCCGAAATTCGATTTATTTATGCGTTTCAGAGGTTTTTAGAGGTTTTGTAAAAAAAAAGTATAGAAAGTAAAAAAAAATTGTCGATGCGACCTTATACCTTTAGTTCGTTAATTTTTTTTGTTGAAAATAAAAAATTTTGGAATTTCGTCCGAAACTTGATTCATCTATACGTTTCAGAGGTTTTTAAAGGATTTGTAAAAAAATTATATAATATAAATGAAAATGGTGGATACGACCATACATCATTAGTGAGCACGATTTTTTTTTTCTAATCTAGAAACGAAAGGATGTAACCGCCAGTACTTACGACCTTTCACCTTTATTTTTTCTTTCGGCTAATTTTCATAGATGTATGCGTTTTGGACACTATAAGAGCGAATGGCAAAGGACAAAAAAAATATACGACCTTTTACCACCAAAATCAACTTTTTGGCGCATACGACCTTATACCATTAGACACGCGATATCTTCTCTTATGGAATCTATAATTTCTGAAACCGACCATTGGACGGCGCTGCCATAGATTGAATACCGTAATTGAATCCCTTCACGTACGTGCTAGCAGCTGCTTTCTGAATTTGAATGCAGTCAATTCCAGACCAAAGTGCATCTAACAGTCGATTACCGATTTAGTCAGGGAAGGGCGTCATTATGTATGGAAGATTCGAGTTATCGAGCTTCGAGAATGAACCATAGTCCCAGAATCCGAGTTTTTATCGCTATCTAAGAATACTCTGACTCATGAACGACACTTTCGATCACGGAATAGACAAAAAAAAATCTCTGAAAAATCGTCATACACATAGGATTGAGCGCAGCTGACATGAAATGTGATCATACATAATCGAAACATTAGAGATGAGATCATATCCGATCATATATGATTCAAACATCGAGGTTAAGCTCATATGCGATCATGTGTATATAGTCGATCCGCATTCGAGATGAGATCGTTAAACTCCTTGTCGTTCAGAGCCAGCTGACTTGATGAAGTTTCAAATTCTTGAAGTTATAGGCGTCATTTGAATCGACGAATGCTTGTATAATTCATATTTGGTTACGGATTACCAGCTCAAGTAGGTTCAAAGCTGAAGAATATTGTCACATATATAAATGGATATAACGAGTATTTTGGTGACGGGCCCTATTTGGGCGCCTAGGTACGGGTTTTTTCGAGTTATTTTGTTTGGTGTTGTGGGGCAACGATAAACTATCCCTCTAGCCAAAATTAGGTGGCAAAAATATGAATTTCCAGGAGCGAACCTAAGCACCGCTGTCACCAAAATGACCGATCGGTACATTTGCACATTGGTGACGGTCATCAAGATGACCAGCGTGTTTACAAAATGGGCGATTTACACGGCATCAAAATGGCCGATCCATCTAGATATCTGATCATATTATTCAATCAGATAACAGCTGATATATAGTCGTATATCCGTCGTATATCTGATATTTAAATCGTCTATAATACAATATATGATCATATACTTTGGATTTATGGCGAAAATTCGAATCTGTACCTGCCCAAGCACCCTTGGTGATTTATATTTACGTGAGCAATCATTTTATTGAGGCCGCTGAGGCATAGCCGAGCCTGCGGTCCCGCAGAGTCTCCCCTTTCTGGTAACAATCAGTCAAAGTGAAAATCTCCTGCGCGTTGCGGTTACGGCGTGAATGCGATACGGTGTATTGTTTTCAATGAAATTTATAAAGCTGATAACATCGCAAGTGTCGTGTGCTCTCAACCGGAGTGTTCAATCACCGAGGTGTGGGAATTGAAAATTGATTAATTTATACCCGAATAATAATGGGCTCAGCCTGATTAATTCGACTCACCGATCTCAAGGTACTTTTGATGCACAGGATCGTACTGGTCCCAAACAAGTCCTCGGTATTTGCTCCTCTCCTTGTTCGCAATCGACGTCTTTTCTCCCCTTCCATGATGCTCGTTTGCGTTTGGGTTACTGAAACAATGAAAGAAGCCATTGTTATTAATGATTCACTCGCGATCTTCGAGGATCATTAACTCGACATTCATACCCATAGAATTTCCCGGTATTTCAGAAACATGCAGAAGACTAACGTAACTGAAATACCGACTCAATGCGGCGTTTGTTCTCGAGTGGCTTTTGTCAAACTCTCAAAAGCGATGCTTGAGGGACGGGTTTCGAGTTTCTGATCATGTCGTTTATTTTGATACCATGAGATTCATACGGATTCCGAGATAATCAAACCGGTTCTATTCCACCAACTCCGCTTTGTTTAGGAAGCCAAGGACTCGACGCCGGATTGGAATCCTGGCACAGTGCCTCAGGTACACAGAAATCCGATACTAATTGGTCCGCCGAACGGATAGCCGGAGGCTCTACCGCTCATGGAAGGATTCGGGGGATTTCAGGTGAACGACAATCTTGCATCGAGGAGGATTCAAGTCTCTTCATTCCCCGGAATTTCGAAGAATTTCAATCAACCTCCAGGGTTCTAGTATTTCTGATTCCAAGACTGAACAACTTACCAATTTTTATAAACGAAATCAAACTTATTTTCAAAGATAAAAATTCTGATAGAGCCAAAAGTTTGAATATCGTTTTTAAAACGAATTCCGAAGGCTTCAAGGCAGCTGTGCTTCTGGTAAAACTACTTGGCACGAGTGGGCTTCCGCGCTATCGAGGGCCTTGGCCTTAATACGGTGGATATAGTTGAACCAGGCGATACTTTTCCATTTTCTTCATGAGATTAGAGTGAAATTGAGCTCCGAATGGACTCGGTTTTCAGACCCGTCGTCCACCATCGCGTCAGAACTATCGCTCTTCCCACTATCGATTTGTTTTTATTGAAATTGAGGGTGATAGCAGCCGACAGCCGATCTGGGTCTCGGGACGTTTTTTTCCCTCATTCTCAACACTGCGCCAGTAAAAAGTAATGAAATAAAGTTTTTTAATTAGTTTTCCTGACTTTTCCCCGACCCTCGAGCCGAAGTATTGCTGTCTTCTTGATTTTCCCTAATCTATCGTTTATTCCGCTAAGGAGGTTCCAAATCTGTTTTAACATACCTTGGAGAAAAGTATAGTCGAATTGGGAAATTCGAGGGAGATTTTATAAGCCCGTGACAATCAGAGCTTTATAGTTAGTGGCGAAGGGAGGATAACGAGAGGCGATAAAATCCGGGAAGTATTTGTAATTTGGAAGTATAGGTCTCGCGTCGTTGATCCCACCACAATTAGGACGAATCGGGAGTAAAATAAGCGAGTAAAGCGATAGGTATAAGAGAAATTTGTTCAACAAAATTTCCCACGAGGAAACACCCACTTGGATCGCTGTCACACTCGCCTCAACGTCAAAACTTGCCTGAATACACCAATGCAGCCAGTTCAATCAAATTATCTTCCGATACGATCCCTAAAGACTGATTATCACGAGGAGCCCATTGAAGGAACCGATACCTCGATGAAAGCCGCGGTCTTTCATTATCTTTCGATCATTATACATCATAGCTACGTAGAGGGTCGATAAAATATCTAAAATTTCACATCATTTCTTCCCGGCTCCCCGTAGTCCGTCGTGTCTGATCATGATCGAACAGTCATATATCTGGGTGTTGAACGGTTCTTGGGAACGGTCGATTCGAGGGTGGATATCGAGCTTGTAGAATGAGATTATGGGTAGACGCGGCGTTGAGCTTTTAGTGTTAACCGTTTTAGGTTGCCTACTAAACCGCTAATAGTAGTCGACGAGGTCTGCGCCTCGAGCTCCGTGTTGGCCGCAATATGTCTACCCCATAGTACGCAGGCTTAACTGTGGACACACCGTAACACGTAGCGCTGTTTCCTTTACAGTGCGTACCGCTGTATCATATCTAGACGTAAATAGGTGTATGAGGGTACGCATATCCATCCAACGCGACGTACTCGGTTGGGTCGGCGATGGAGAGGTTTTGCGGTTGCTACTCCACGCCCTGTACAAGACGAGTACATTAGCGACATCATCGCTTGTCACGCTCCTCACTTATTTATCGCTACAAGTTGAGCATGCTCTTTACACCCTGATGAAAATTACTCGATTATATGGGTAGACCTGAAGCAGTGTACCACATTTGGCCACCATTTTCTTTGCATACCATGGTTTGACGTATTCTGTAGGATCGATTAACCCTAGTCACTTACACGGGGTCACCCTGACCCCAGCTAACTTTGAAACGTTGTCACATTGATTCTTATATTATTCCCGTCTGTTTCCAATTTTTTCATTCATATGCTTGAAGGCAATAAAAAAAAAGAAGGAGAAAAAAAGGGAATGAAAAGTATGATGAAGTACTCGAAGATACTGGGTCACATTAATATAACGCGTAACGTCGCGTCGGGGTGGTAAAAACTGGTAGAAACTTTAACTGCTCAGAATGTGAGAGATTGTGGAGTGGGTTGTGGGGTATGGAGGGTTGGCAATCGGGATTATTAATTGGTGGCAATTAAAACATAAAGTTTGTTAGGGGTTTTGTATATATACGATGGACATAGCGCGATGCTTTGGCGCGGCTTTACGAGCCACGAAGTGAGAAATTGTCGGGCTAGTTAGTTGGTTAAATTATGTACTGTATGGTTATGTGTACTAGATGTACATACGTAGTACCACATAGTGGTCGTACCGGTTCAATCGATAATTACGTCACAAATTGCTGTACAAGTTTTCTCAGAAATTAAATTACAGGTGTAGGTACCTACCCACACAATTTCATCTTGCTTGACGCTCCGCATCCCTTGAGCCACCAGCTACTCTGGTTAAACTTTTACCCACTGGATTTGGACTTGTAAAATTTTAGAGCTTGTTCGAATGCATTTTTAGAATCGGTTTTTTATGATAACTAGAATGAGAATCGGGCTCCATCGCACAGAATTGTCTTTTCTTTCCCCTGTTTTCTCTGGATTCCTTTCCTTCCGTTTCTTCTCTTGTGACCCCATATGTGCCCTCGAGTGTTTCGATCTATCGTCCCGGCTGACACGTTGAAAAGGTACTTGAGGGGGAGAACAACGTTGTTGAAGTTTGCCGAAATATCGGGTGACTGAAACCAAATATTTCCAACGTATACGTAGCCCGGAAGTGTTGCTGATTCAGTCCGATTCGACATCGAAAATTCAGTATCTTCAGAAGCTTCAAGCTGCATCACAAACACGGACTTTTTGAGCAGATTACATTTCAGAAAGCTTCAACCGAACTCTGCGGAATTATATGACGTCTTAGAATGCAGAGATTCGGTAGCACAGTCGTAGATACTTCTGGGTCGTGTTACGTTAGATTGAATAAATACTTTTGCGGATGTTAAGACGCCATGGAGAGCGAAATGTTTCTGCTTGAACTAACCTTAGGCAGCGAGGTACAAAGATGCCTCGCATATGCCGTGGCTCTGTGCTAGTATGTTGGTATGTAGGTCGGGTACAACCAACAGCACTAGTACCTACCCACATTTTGCGATAAATTTTCCGTTGCGGGTTGTATACGCTAAAAGCAAACGAGTAAAACTATCCGATAAAACTTTGGCAGTACGATACATCGCGCTGGTTAACCGATCCGATTTAATATCTGCACACTGCGGGTAGCTTTAGGTTAGGTCAGGTTAGGTTAGGTTAGGTGAGAATCCACCTTGGCTGATTTTTTTTAATATTAACGGGAACCAGCAAAGCTAATTACCTACATGACCTTTATTAACCAACTTG
>JAFFZH010015789.1:25871-37876 GCA_018420115.1 Euura saliciscinereae | reverse complement strand
TAAAATACGTAATTGGGGTAGATGAGGGGCTAACTATAGGGAGCTGCGTTTGGCCGCATTGCGCAAGTTTACTACGAATAGCAGCGACGCCTGGCGACTGCCATATGTATACTGGCCTTCCCCCACCATGTGAGTGCGTTCTGCTGTCTTTAGTTTTCTCGGTGTGTATTAGTAATTATTGGTTGGAATTAAGTACAGGGACAGAGAGGAGACTGTGCTTCACTTTTTGGCTCATTCTCTTCTGACATGGTGGCGTGGCTCGGCAGAGTTTCTGTATCAGTACTGTCGCAATGTTCACTCGTAGAATGGACAATTTGAAATTATTTCTGTGAGTATGTTCTGTTATTCGGGAATTCACAAGCTGCAGGAACCAAAAATGTGATCCTCTTTGTAATTCACTGTTGTCAGACTTCTGTGAATTCGATAAAAAAAAATGTATGAATCCCATTTGCCCGAGATGAAACTGAATACTTCACTTTGGTACGCGAAAAGGCCACTTTTATCTAGAAATTTGATTCACCGCTGCCCGGTAGCCGCTATTGGTTAGAAAGAAATATACTATAATGGCCGAAAAAGTGTCTGCCTTTTTTTAGAAAGAGAGCCATTTCCACCTGAACACTCTATGATATCGCGAAACTGTCTCCACGAGATTTAACTTCGTACTAGAAACCACTGGACTTCGTGCTGCCACATGTCAGCTTCCAATAATCGCAAGCGTTTCACTGAACGTGACTGGGGCGCCTGTTCAGTGAAGAACTGAAAATACCAAAAATAATTCAACTTGATCAACGGATCGAAATTCTTCCTATGTATTCAAACTGTCAAGAATGATATTTTTGCCAACGAGAAAGATATGATCACCAGATAAAAACCATTATTTTTTCCGATACATGAACGGAAAGGCCGATTTTGCTACCTGTTTTCGGGGAGGTCTCCTTATACTTCTTCGTGATCGCAGATTAGTTAACGAAGGTTGACCAGGCGGCTAACAACTTGTGACCTCACCACGTCGAGCCTTAAAGACATTCACCACATGCGGTTGAGATACGCCACCTTGGGCTAGGTTAAGTTGGGTCAAGTTAAGCCAGAAATGAAGACTAGTAAATATGCTTTCTTGTGAGAAGCGGTCCGTGAATGGAATAAAACTTTATTCTTCTTCGAGAGATTTGACTGAAATTTGGACCACTTATGGAGCACCCTGGGTTCAAAATTGCAGCCTCGATTGGATGCTATAGGCCGAGTGATTCAGAAGTAATAGCGATTCTATAAACTCCGTAGAACTTACTCGTAGCAAAAGACCGACCATTTCCGGTAGTCATTTATGCAGTGGGGTCGTATGGGCGTCCCTGTAGCGACTCCGGTTCAAAGTTCATCCGGTTAACAGTCGGTTTGACAGTGGGCTAACCTGGATGTTAAAAGCCTTTGGAATCCTTCAGCTCTGGCAACAGGTACGGAGCTTAACCCCAAACCGGTTACCAACAGGATGCATAATGCATGTCGAGCTTTAGGAATAACGGTTCATCACGCTTCTTACCCAAACACAATATCAAAATAGTATAAATCTCAGCTTTACTCACTTAGAGTGATTCTCTAACTAAAAATTTTCCAATGCTAGAATCTAATTTGATGCACGATTTATTGTATAATCTACTACGTACAACATTCATTCAATAATTCATGTTTCATGATGAATCATGTTTCAAATCTTTCGATGAACATCGGCCATAATTTGGAATATGATTCGGTACCCATTTTCCGGCACATTACATTCTTCAGTTGTGTTAGGATTCAAAGGGACCAGTACAGCGTGATTCAACAAATTCCTCTTCAAATTCCTGAAATCATTATCAAATCCAAAGTTCATTACACGTCGGGAATTTGACTTTTTCAAAAATCACTTGTCGTAAGGTTTCAGGCACACGGTTGATCCGACTATGTCTCTCGACGTCTCATTTTTTTCGGAGGGCAATCCTTCATTGTGTGAATTAGGGGAATTGAACAAAAAAAATTGTGGACCAAGTTATCAGCAAAAGAGTTACTAGATTATCGCCAAATTTCGATAACTGACCATAACTTATCACAGGATTTTTTTTTCTCAGTTTCGCTCATTCACATGATGAAGAATTGCTCTCCGAAGAAAATGAGACGTCGAGAGACCGTGTGCCTGCAACCTTACGACCGCGACAAGTGATTTTTGAAGAAGTCAATTCGGTCCCCTCAAAGTAGATTACGATGATAAGTAGGTCGTATCAGATCGTCGGTGAGTGCCACAAGATTCACGCATCAAAAATGAAAGCTTCAATTTTCAGTGATACTCGGTCAAGATTTAGGGCTTTGATATCGCGTGAAGCTGGTTTTCGATAGAATCGATTATACAACGGCGTTGAAGCACGTTCGTTGAGCAAATAGGACATAACCGAGGTGTATATGTGTTTGTATACAAGCGTACAATAATTTAGCATAATCGTCCCACAGTGGTAGACACAAGTTGCAGGCCCCGCTTATGGACCAACCGCACGAACTGCAGCGCAAATCGCAAACACGTACGGTACGGTACGGTACGGTTCTAGTTCTGTTCGCCGTCGTACTTTAGCGGGGTAATCCCAAAGCAAACACCGCATAATGCAGATGTACTCGGTGGAGGATTCCCAATTGCGTTTCCTCGCGCTAATTCCTTCAAATGGGAAAATTTCACCGACGCCATTACGTCAACATTATATTATTCCCTCCCATACGTCGTTATGCTAATCCGTTTCAACCGGAGATCATCCCTGCAGTCAAATTCAACTAGAAAACGAAATCACCAACGAATTCTCGTTACAATCTACATATTATCCTTACGCAAACTTTACCAACCATTTATGCAGGTATTCATCAGTTTTCACTCAATTTGGTGATAACATTATTTTCCTCAAGGAAAAAACGCTACACCGTGGTGAAAATCTGATCTTTCTCCGAAATCAATCTCAACAAATCTTCAGATGACCTATAAATCAGCAGAGTGTGGGGAATGAGCTGAAACTTTTTATTACTGATCGGAAAAATTGGAAAAAAATGTCCTCATTACCAGAAAAATGAAAGTTCAATTTGATGAATGATTTGTTGACCTCGAACACTGTTTTTTGTTTGTTTGCTCGAACAAAATGATGACACCTAAGGTAGACCGGGGTCAGTTGTGACAGGAGTCAGTTATTACATCGAAAATATCTCTCAAAGTAAAGTAAGTATGTTTATGTTCCTACAGTATGTCTTGCATGTAGTCAGTCCGGAAATGCTTATCCACATGCCAGCTTCCACCGCGTGAAATAGACGCATTGCGAGGGGTGTATTGTTATTTTTGGGCCCAAAGTTAGTTTTTACGATTGCATTCGAACAGTGATATCTAGATTTCTATGGTATATACATCGAATATTCCTTATCCATACGTTTCCTTGAACATTTCTCGATCAGCTCTGACGGTTTTCCGAGTCTTTGGATTGAGAAAATGGACGAAATTTTCACATAGAAGTTAAGAAAACCGTTTGGGGTCAGTTGTGACAGGGATCAGCTGTAACATTTTGATATGGGATAATACTGTAACATTTCAGCTTACTTGATACGAAAATGTTTGTTTTAGTCCCTCCATGTTAGAATGCCTCGAAAGAGTAGACAAAAATATAACCAGTCCGTGATAACTGTTTAACCTATGAAAAAGCTAATGCCGAGGTTATAAACGGAAAACAGCTGGAAAATATCCCTCCACACCATTTTCGAACGACATGTCTCGGTTCAAAAAGTGGTCCCGAATTAGAATGGCCTCAATGGATGTCGCAATCGTGATTATTAATTGGATTTTGTGTGAAGACCTTGTGTTACAACTGACCCCATTCGCTGTCACAACTGCCCCGGACCCGGGGTCAGTTGTGACATTTTTCTATTTTTTTTTTTTTTGTCGGGCTTGTACCTTTTTTCTATTGATGCTAGAAAGTCCTACTTAGCGTCATTTTGTCAGCAATTGAATGCTCTCTCCTATGGTATACGAAACATTTATGGGATCGTTATAGTTTGAGCTTAGTAAAGGCAAAACTGCAAACTGTCACAACTGACCCCGGTCTACCCTACACGAATTAATAAAAACCTTGGAGTCGAATTATGACAACAAACTTGAAAAAGTGGATTTATAGATTAACTTTCATCAATTATGGCGTATTTTGGAATTTTCATGAGAAGTAACAAATGCGAAAGTTAGGGGCCAAATTGATCTGTTATTTTTGATTCGTCGTTCAAGTGAATTCTTGTTTGATTCAAGATGGAAAAATTGAGGTGTATCGGAAACATTGAATTACATGAAAGTAAACAACTGAATATGGGACAATTTCCAAAGAAGAAGGAAAATCAATACTTCTCTGCCCACTTTGCACTGCTTTTTCTTTCCTTGGGCAGTAAACAAAATTTGTGTCCCACAAAATCCACTCAAGTTTTGTGTTTATTGTGCGCTACTTCTGACATTCTTGAAACTGAAAAATGAGAAATTCTATTGTAACTATAATAAAATTGTAAACTAACTCCGAAATCAAGGCACAACAAATTAAACTGATTTAATCGAACACCCAACAATTTCTGTTGTGCCAATTTCACATATTTTTTTCAAGATATAAAAATAATATAATAAAACACTTAAGCTCTTCCCGAATGAACGAGATCAAAGTAAAGGTGAAAAATTGAGGTTAAATTCTCTTCACTGATTACAGCAGTTAATATTGCCTCGAGTACAAAGCTCGTATTGTACCTTTAGCTTCAAATAAAAGATGTATCAGTAAGAGAAACTTGTTCCCTGCAGGATAAATTATTGGACGGTGAATCTTTTTCCCGGCGTGTGAAATAGTAGAGAAATTGATATTTTATCAACTTATCATGAACCCTCCTTCCGATTCCTTTCCTGCAGTATATTTGGTATCTAAATAGAGGGTGGGGAAAAGTAGGAAGGGGGGGGGGGTACGGATATTGTATTTATTATAAAAGGCAGACACACAGATAGAGAGAGAGAGAGAAAGACGAGGCGTAATTTGTCATAATTTACGATAAATAGGGTGTAACGTTGCACGTTGGTCGTAACTCAAGTTGACTGACGCTAACTCCGTGGGATTAGCCCCTTCTCTTGGATACCGTTCGCTTTCCGAGCTATTCTCTCGCTCTACGCTTTCCACCCTCATTCATCTCTCAGCCACACCCTTCCAATTTCGATATAGATTTACTAATTCGATTTCTGTTAGGTGAGCTCCTATACATGGAGAATATCAGAACTCCTTCCTCTTTCGGCTCGTAAACCAACCCCTTCCAAACTCAACCGCGGTTATACGTTACACTTTATTAAACGGATTATTGCGGCTTAAATGACGCCTATATACATATATTCCCTAGCCATCACGATACATATACACGATCATACAACTCTGATGAGGGTACAAAGTCTCGTGTGAAATCAACGATGAGAGGAAAAAAAAAGGAAAAACCACCCCCCGCTGGTTTTTGGGTTGATTCGCAATTTTTTATTTCTCAAATCTGACTTCGATACGAATAACCAAATGGTACCAAATTTCATTCAAATCCGTTGATCTGTTCTCAAGATCCATTTTAGAAATTTGTTATTGAAATAATTGAAAAAGTACTGAATTGATTGGAGCCAAAGTCTGATCAGTTCTACGTTCAGATAAGCCGCGTCGATTGAGCCCAATTTCAGGTTGATTACAATAACTTCCTTTCTGTCTGAAAACAGAGAAACGGGAAGTTAAAAATTGACATGGGTCACACATTTTTTCATTCGATAGTAAAATAAATAATGTTGAAATCAACATAAAAGTTTTGGTGGACCTGTTTCAACATTTTATTCTGAAGGGTGTAGATGATGCCCGAAGGCACCCCAAAAGCATCTGAATAAGTTATCGTGTTGTGGTGTGATGTAAAAAATGAAAATTAATTCATTGCTGATCAAAGGAACAAACTGGATCTTTTCCATGAGCTAATTACGAAACCGGAATCAAAAAGAATTCTGTACAGCTTTGTAACCAACTCATCAGATTCATTTTAAACACGATAAGGAAAACCGAATCAGGGAAAATATTATTTTCACAATTAGGACATTCGGATAAACATGAAATTAATATAGCCTGCGGTACTGCAAAGAAAGAACACCTCGAATTTTTACTGGAACTGTATGAGACATGTTCCAAAATTATGCCCTCTTAGATATACTCCCATCAGATGAACTTTTAATTTCAAGTTTTATTTTGAAAGAAAACAGAATATCACCCGGGGTTTTTTACCATCCTACGTTTTTCTGCTCAATACTTTGCAAACAAAAGGAGACAGACTCAGGTTCTTCAAGGTTGGCAAAAAAAACTCTCTCATTTGTAAAAGTGGAGGTCTAGCTGCGCAATGTTCACACTCGAGATAAAGGATAAAAAATATGGAGGAAAAAAAAACACCGCAGGAAATGGCATAGTTATTTTTTCTCCACCAATATGAAATATTATTCCCCCAAAAAGTTATACCCGACGTTTCGACCCACCGACTTTGTTGTCTTGCGGCTCGCTTTTCCACCACAGCGATATATCCTGCAGAGCTTTGAATTTAAATTATAAATTGGCTCGGAAGGCTATTCGAAAAGTCGCGGTTGAAAATTTAGAGCATATAAAAACAAGAGAATAAAAAATATTTTTCCCCGGCACTCGACCATCGGGCTCAAAGTGGTAGAGCGAATCTTTCAGGGCTCTTGCGATTCTTTTGAAAAAATGCAAATCTTTCCAGTACACTTTTTTCTGTTGAATTAAAATGCAAATTTTTTTTTTTCACCACCCTCGTCCCACCCATCTACCGAATTATTTTAATTCCGCAACGGGAATAGCTACCCTCTACATGGAAGTTCGCCACATCGAAAACCTTTCTCGGATACGAACGTGCAAACCTTGGTGGGACCGAAAAAATTGACAGATACACTATTACAAATAAAAGAACAGATTTATGTACCGGAAACTGAATTTGTTTCATTTTTCAACCCCTGAAATCATTTTCAAAATCACATTTCAAGGTATTGAGTAGTTGGAATACTACTTGATCTCCAAATAATTTCATCCCCTTTGATATTACCGCGATGTCGAATAATTCGCAGTTTTTTTGTCCACATACGTGCGGGAAATCGCGATGTTCGGTAGTCTTCGGCGCCGCTCGGCCGTTTCCGGCTCGATTCCCGATGCGCTGGTCGAGACTCTCATCGAGCGGTGACGGGTTGTCTGATAGGAATAATGAAATGTTGTCCGGCTTAGTCGAGTACTCAGAGGTTTAATTCTCGAAATCTGATAACGTTCTGCGGATACAGCAGCGCGATCCCATCTCAATATCCCAAATTAGCAATTACCATTCAAAGCCTGAACGTCAGGATGAGTTTCACCCCGATGGGATGAGCCGGCGATACAGGGTCGCAGGTATTGACCCCGCATATGGAGAAGACCTTGCCTAGGTTAGTATCAGTAAACTCAAAGTGTGGAGGCGTGAGGTGGATGCAAAGGGTTATTATTCCGAACCACTCATAGAACTCGGGGGGTATCCACGTGTGGTTAATGTGAAGAATACGCAAATTGTATGAAAACCATTGTTGGGTTGGGTGCCAAGAAGGGGCCAATGAAAGCATCTTAAAGGATGTCGATTAATTGAAAGAGATTAATTGCGAGTTGATAGTTTCCCACCTGACGTCACGTCGGTTATCGGAAGAAAGTGGAAAATTTAGTCCTAGCTGTTCTGCGTTGGTTATAATGAGATGTCGATGCGAGATATCCGCGACGGATACTGAACTCAACGCAGTCAATGAACGCAGAAATACGATAAGGTGTGGAGAATTATTCTGAGCCAGTTCGAACTTCTCACAGTTTTCTCACAAAAAAACTTGGTGACCAATTTTATGTAGAATTTTTTTTTTAATTTTCTGAAGATTTACAACAAATTTTCCGTTTGCTTCAACCGATTGAACCATAGTGAGCAAAAATTCTCTTCTGGGGAGTGAATTTTCAAAATAGCTGTCACATGAGTCGACATCAAAGTGATGAACTATTGGACAGAACTGAACTTGGTGAACGTGGACGTTAATTGGCGGGTGATTAATTTTCTAAAAGTGTATTTTTGTAGTGGTTGTTGTCAGTGGGACTGTACGCGTTTAATGTTACAACCTACAACCGCACGTCATTCGTTATATGAGCGACGAGGGTGTGACAGATGCGTTCGCATAATATATATATATTGTATCCGACATATGAAACGGAGTAGAAAATATACGGGTTTTTAATTTCACCATACCTCACAAAATGATTTTTCATTTTATTTTACTTTTTGATATCTTTTTCATCGACCATTTATATCCGAATTGCCGTTTGATGATGATTTATTTCATAAAAATAACAGCGTCTCCCGTCCCGGCGAAACTTTCCAATTCCATATCGTCATCTCACACCACGATATTAAATCCGTGAAACTTTTGCCCCGTGATTTTAGTCTAAAAATTGATATCAGGGTGAGAATTTTGCCACCCCGTTTCTGGTTGAAGTCAAAACGTCCCAGTTCGTTCCTTTGATCAGAAGCAAATGTTACATTTGTTTCAATTCGAATTAATTAGATTTAGTCAATGTTGTGACCATTATCAATTTCTGAGGAAATCTTAGAAGGAAAAATTCTGAGTTTCTTGAGCCTGAATTTTCCGCAGGTTTTCCTCCGAATAACCTATTCAGCTTCCACTGAAATCTGGGGCGGGAAAATGTGGTTCATTTTCTTCGTACAGGATTTCGATTGTTAGCCTAAGCTGCAGGCAGCAGCTTCTGCAATAGCGGGGCTGGTACTCGATAGAGGTGAAATTTTGCAACCCCTACGGGCATCGCATCGGCGTTACCCAAACGAAGTTCACGTTCTGTGCTGCTACCCTTTGAATATTCATAGTCCCTCGTCCACATATGTCGTCAATAACTTTGTACCTTCGTATATACCAACCTGTAGAGAAACATACATGCTGATACTATTCGGGAATACAAACCCCCGGATTTCCACATAACTTGAACCCTGCGGTGGAGCTTTTGGTCCAGGTTCAGCGACTAGAGATCCGGTACCTCCACCAGATTTTATCAGATCATCGGAGCGATTGGGCGGAATTCTTTTTTTTACAGTTGTTTTTACGACGACGAGCTTTTCTGTGCTTGACAAAATTAACCCCGAGATCGTTTGTCAAATCGGTGGGCAGTGCCAGGAGACACGTAATGCGGAGTAAGTTTCGCCCTTATTTCCCAGACTCAGGGGTTGGACAGTTTTCACAAGAACTCTGGATCGTTAGCAACACGTGAATTTACATGGTGATTAAAAATTCAAAAATGTTAATTGGATTTTTGGAGCCTTTCGTACTTTTTCTTCAAACTTGTGCAGCTTTTCTAACTGTTTTCAAAAACCGGATTTTCAGGTGTCGAGGTTCAAATTTTTCACACTTGTAGTCAAAGAGTGCAAATTATAGAAATCAGTATTACAGCTTTGATGATCTCAAGACTCATATACTGATTTCCTCGTCAATTTCTGTTTCTCCAAATTTGGGCTACGATTCCTTTTTCGAGGCTGAGTTATCGAACAACGTCTGTGGAAACGGAAATCAGTGGCGCTACCACTTGAGCTACGCTACCTGACAGAAATATTCAACAATTTGACGATAATGAGGTTGAAATGTTATCGGAATCACTAATGTCGTGTTTCCTTGAAGCGGTTGAGCTTTATGATCACGTATGATCAACGGTGGTCAAGGAACGTCGCCGGAGTTATCGTTTTCTGCCAATTAGTCAGATCTTCAGGTGGACAGGTTAATTAGGTCCAGGTTAAGATTCCGTGAGGCCATAGGCAGCAGCCTGGACCCCTGGGAGAATGAGCTGCCTTGTTAATTCAAGACTTTGCAACGTGTACTTGCTGACGCAGAAAATTAGTTTACGACAAGAAGCTCCTCCCCAGTTTGATCATGTTCGGTGAAAGTTGAATACGCCATTATTCGTTGAATAAAATTTCCTCAAACTCCGAGAGTCATGCGACATGTTTCAGAAACTCATCCCTGTGTCTCATCGCTGCACCGAAGCGCATGCAAATGTTATACTGCAGTTGCAGTGCAAACTTGATACTTGGTGTGATGTCGGTGCATATCTGCATCCAGAGCTACCGGAGACGATACCATTGCTACGATGTACTTCAACTTGAAGTATAAACTTGGTCTTGTTAACGAACTGTGTCAATTTCAAGATTCTGTCACCTGTATTAATTAACGAGAAACCGAGTGTGTACAGTAATAAATACAAACGAATGTATCTTGAGATAACTACCGTGGTCAAAATCGTTTATTTATACGATTTTCTTCTACTATTTTCCTCAGAAAAAGTCACAAACACATTCATAGAATTTCCAAGTTCTTCTCAACAGGATTTTTTATTTCGAACAAAATTTAGTTCCTATCTCCCGTTTCTTTTATACAGATTTTCGTAGTTTTTCGTAGAAGTTTGTCGTTTTTTTTCTTTTTGCTATGAAATTCAAAATTGAAGTTTTTTTTTTATAGGATTTCAAAGGATTTTGTAGTCATTCATATTTTTTCGTAATTCTTCGTGGAACTTATTGGTATATTATAAAAATTTGCGAATATTTCATCTCAAGTTTTCCAAGGCCAACTTTTTTTGTGTCATCTTATATCTATTCCCAAAAACAAGAAGTAAGAAACTATAATTTTTTGCTGAAGACCAGGGTTTTCCATCTTCTTCTGATTGCGTAAAAAATCTAAGAAATTCCGGAATCCGTAATTTTTTTTCACAAAGCTGGAAAAGTTTGTCGCATGGCATAAGAAATTTGAGATTTTTTTTACGCGACAGAACTACAGCCTTCTTTAAAATTTATCTGGAAATATATGATTTTTCATAGAAAACTACGCATATTGATAATATGTCATATCTTCTACGGAAAACTAGGAAAAATCCAAAATGACCTGAAAATTGGTAGCAGTCGAAATTTCACGGGTCATCCTCCGAAAGATGATGCAGCTTGATTAAGGTTTAATCTGAGAAATTCGTGTAGTACTCGGCTCAAATTCCGAGCTGTTTATGGACCGGAAATCCTTGATGGTAATTATTAATTAAGTCGAAAGCTCAGACTCACCCTGCCTTCACGAAGTTCGCAAAGTAGACGATGATGCTTTCCGACAAAGCGACCTCGGCCTTCGTGTAGTTTCGGGGAAAATGTCCGAATCCATCGACTAGCGGAGCTCCAAAAACGTAGGGGAGTTCGTCTCCGTGGACGGAACCCATTCTCTGAAAAATTTGTACAAAAATGTAGTTACTTTGATAATTAATTACCGTAATTTTTTTTTTTTTTAATCATTAAAATTGAAAAAAAAAGAAACATTATGTTATTCCAATCGAATCAAACTTGAATCAATATATTTGCGCAGATATTTGGCCTAGAAAGAAAAATCTGTGGTAAAAAAAATGCCGCTACTGGTGTTTGAAGTAAAAAACAGGCTGAGAGTAGAATCTCGTTGAAATTTCTTGAAAGGTTTGCTAATGACTCTGGCTCGAGGGCGCGCAGTCCGCTTGTTCGAAATCTGGTTTTAAACCTGTACCCTACTGCCTATTCATCAGCACCGTTTAAAAAGCGAGAAGTTTTTTTTTCCCCTACTTTCATCAGAAACGAGGATCGAAGAAAAAAATATTGCTGACAGAAAGAAAAAAAGAAACGAACAAATGAATAAATTTGAGAAAAATAATCATCACAGTTTACTTGAGTGAATAAAAAATGTATTCAGAACGACGCGCACCGGAAAATTCGGAAGCCGGTTACTATTTCCCACTTTCTGTTCCCACAAAATACAATATTCAATGTGGTCTCTTACTCGAGGAAAAGTAGAATCCATTATAGAAAATAGCACCTAATGTCCGCAGACTATGATATTCCCACTTCTGACACCAATGTTACAGCAT
>JAFFZH010015789.1:12738-25861 GCA_018420115.1 Euura saliciscinereae | reverse complement strand
TTAGAGGAATTTGGAGAAAATAGCACCTAACGTCCGCAGACTATGATGTTCCCACTTCTGACACCAATGTTACAGCATCTGAGGGCTTTCAATGGGAGACACTAAAAGTTCAAGTTGATGAAACTCAGTTACCCTGAATCTGAGGAATTTGGAATTTCGATTGAATGTCGGTAAATTAAATCCATTATTCCAACAATAGTCAAAAGTAATTCTGCCTGTAACATATGTCAAACGATTTAACCTGTCGTAGCTCGGTTCGGAATACCTTTCACGTTTCAGCGGGGCTGAGAGGGGGGTCGGAGACGTAGAATGTCTCACAATCAGCTCGAAACGCAGCCTCCCCCCGCCTCCCACCGAGTCGTGGTATCGTCTCAACCGTGGAAACTGATTTTCCTAGAGTGGCGTTTCCGGATACGGGCTTGTCGCATATCTATCACTGTTCCGCACCGACGTTAGTTTATCGAGACTGTTTCACCAACTAGATTTCGTCATTGTCCAAAAGTTTTCAACTGGGATGCCTGAGCCCCGGACTCCAGAATCTCGTAGGTTTCCGGGGATTCAATTACGGCAGAAACGCAGACAAATTGGTTGATACTTTTAGCTAAATTGTCTTCCCGTCCCGATGCGACAGATGGCCTGCGGAGGTCAGTCGAATAATGAGACAGAAAATAAACGAAATTAAATCCATCGCAAACAGGATGTGACGAAGGTATAGATTTTTTATAATGAAATAAAATCCACTCTCCAGGTCTAAGAACCTTGATTTATCTTTTTTAAGACAAATTTCACTCAAAAATTTGCGAAAAAATCTTGCGAAAACAAAATGAATTCCAATATTTATGTGCATAGAGAATAGTTGAGAAAAATAGAATAACATTTTCAAAAAAGTATCAAACGTGAGGTCCTCGCCGAATATCATTTCCCAGATCATCAGCTTTGAAATGAGTGGTTTATGAACTCTCTAGCTCAATTCAATCCAAAGATATTACCAAAAGAAAAAACGTTCAGGTAGAGTTTCTGCCTTTTTTGTGTGAATTGACGTGGGATTGGCTTCTTTGTAATTTTCGTATGAAAAAATAAATCTATTAGAAACTATTCACAATGTACTGTATAAAGAAATCTGAGAAAAAAGTTAGAAAACTAGAAAAACGTTGCTCATGAGAAACTATTCAATAACTATCGAACAATTGTTAAAAAATTATCGCGCAACTATTGAAAAACTGTTGAAGTAGGCACAATTATGATAGTTGTTATACCAGTTTTAGTCACAAGGAGAGTGCATCAGGCTCAGGGGTTTTTTCTTTGGCCCAAAATGTGAAACCCTATGCGTGTTTATTTGATTGTGTTCATTTGAGTGACTATTCAACAGCAATAGTGATCGGAATATGGATGTTTGATGATGTGGAAGGCCCATGAGATAGAACTACACACCAGGGGCTCCATATTTTGGGCCATAGAAACAAATCTGTAATTTTTAGTCAGACATTTCACATTCATTCATATTCACGGTTTTAGGATCACTGGAACCGATGATAATTCTCTTCAATAGTCCGAGAAATCCAATACTCATGTAATTACTACTGACGAAACTATTGAAGAACTGCTCGCACTAGGAAAATTTGTTAGCAACTACTGGGGGCTCCCGATATTTTTTTTCCATATAGGTTCGGCGGTATCTTCAGATAACCAAGAAAAGAAGCTTTTAGCACTTCAGGGAAAAGCTGAAAAGCTCAAAGTGCCTTTCTGCGGTTCATCGTATGTGATCAGACGCTGGGTTGGACCAGTTTTTGGCTCGGGTTGCTTGGGTACATAACCCACCTTGCGGTCACATGACACGGGTGTAATTGTCGTGGGGATTCAAGAGACAAGGTTCGAAATAACGACGATTCTTTTCGGTAAAGGGTCTGGGTGAGAAATTCCCCGGAGAACAATTCCCTGGAAAAGCTTACAAAGCCGGAAATACCGATGACCGACTATTATCAACCCTTCAAGGGCGAATTCGGATCAATTTTGAAACGCTTTAAGAGGACCAGTAAAGCGTCATTCAAAAAATTCTCCACACTCCAAAAATCATTAATATCTTATCCAAAGTTCATCACGCATCGAAAAATTGACGTTCTAAAAAATTGCTTGTCGTAAGGGTTCAGACACACGGTTCATTCGCTTCTTTAAAGCTGACTCATAATTAGATACGGAAAACCAGGTGCAAAGTTTAAAGGAAAAAACATCTTCCCACTGAAACTGAGCTAAATTATGCTGCACGTGCAATTAATTGCTTGCGGAATAATTTCCATTCCATCTGAGAACCCGTTAATTAGCAATGCACAGATATGTCTGAAACGTTGGTATAAATTTGCCTCTGCGGACGACAAAGTTCACGGAGACATCGTGTCAACGGTTTCTTGTCAACTCTTGCAAATTAGCATTGGAGTGAAACGTCGAGTGCAAACCTACTTCACAGTTTTCCATTCATCCAACTAATTTCCGACCATCTTATAGCGGGTTAGTATCAACAGTTGTAGCAGCCTCACGGAAATGAATGAGTATAAATTAATGAGGTGTCTTTGATGGGAATCAAACAAATTTCCGGAACGTCGAACTTGACCGATGGGTAAGGCATCTGTCTGGAAGGTCATGCGAAGCTCTGTTCGAACTGGCTTGTTCCAAGGGTCAGAAAACCGGGGATTGAAGGGAGAGAGACTACCCTTGGAGCGGTATAATCTATTGATGTTCACTCGGTTGAAACAGCTGGACCACGGTCTTAGTGAATTCACCCGCACTAAGTCCGGGAAATCCTGGAAATCCTGGAAATCCTGTATTGCGGACCGCAGCCTCTGGAGCTCGAAGAGGAAAAGCACTTTCAACCACGTCATAAATGCATTCATACGCGAACCGTAAAATCGGTGCGATGGTCTTACACCTAATCAAGAAAACAAGTTCCTCAAGTTCTTTTCTTCCAACATACGTTCACTTATTTTGAAAATTTTATTCATCATGCCTTCTGCATATGAAATTTGATAATTTTTGTGTCTCAGTATGTTCAAATCTTTTTATCACGATCATATTCAGTTTTCATTGTATCTAAACAATTTTTTTTATTCCATACTTGAACGGAAAGGCCGATTTCGCTACCTATTTTGGGGGAGCGAAGTGCGGCTTTACCGACCGGGAACTCTTTCTTTCCGCTGGGAGACTATTAGGTAAGAAAGACCAGTTTTTCCTCCCGCAAAGTCTTTCCTCCCTGAAAGTCTTTCTTCCCTAAAAGTCTTTCTTCCCAGTTTTCTCTGCCGTACCGACCAGTACGGCTCGGTGGGAACGTCACATAACCTAAAATGTAAGCACTGATCTGCCCGCGAAATCGACCTTTCCGTTCATGGTGGAATAAAATATCGTGTGCACCACGGTCGCCGGACTTTTCACTCCCTCGGTGGATGCCATCCCTCGCCTTCGGCTCGGGTGGCAACTCCACGAAAACGTCCTTTGCTCCCTTGGTGCACAATATACTATTTTCCGGAATATGGACGAATTTGTCAGAAGAATTCAATTTTTATTCATGAAACGAATGTAAAGATGTCGAAACAGGTCCAGATGCATAATGTAAGGGGGTTACTTTCTCTCACATCTGATTTCGCGGCGTGTGTATATAAGGGTTGGAAAAAAATTATTCGGAACCATCCCCTTGGGAGAGTTTCTACCCAGTTTCGACAGAAAGGCTGAAGAAAAAAAAGAAAAGATGAAGAAGAGGAAAGAGAGACAAAGAGAGAGCAAAGTTCTGGCTTTTCTTGCGGTCCAACGACTTTCGGGTTAGAAAAAACTTTCGACTTATAGAAAACTCGAGAAAAGAAACGTGCGGCCCTCGCCCATCCAGATGGAAGGCGAGGCCGAGGATCGCGAGCAACTCAACTCCGGACACAAAGGGGACCCCGAAGACACTTTGAATTATTAAAAAGGCCAGGGCACTACGCCCTCGGTGAATGTGGGATGCAGAATACTACATTCAACGAAGCGTCGCGGCTATATCAAAGATATTTGATGAAAATATGAGTATTTTTTAATATATTTTTCTCGCTACTGTAGCTAGTGGATTTTGAAAAGTATTTTTTTTCAAAGGGCAAATTTAATTAAAGACCATTTTCTCGGATCGTGAGCTGCTCACGTTTCCCGTTCTTCTGATTCATATGCTTCTGGACAAAGTAAGTCCGAGACTTTGAGGCCATTCTTGAAATTTTGAAAGGCGAAGGTCTTCCACGTCGAAGCTTGTCATGGTGGATGAATAATCCGCTGCGTTGACGCTGACTGGAAATAAGTCTAAATTTGAACTTCTACGTAAGAAGCTGATTAAGGTCATTCGAATGACCTTGCAAACTCCTTTTGTGGTTGGAGAAGTTGGACACACCGCAAAAAGAAAGCAAGGAAACCGAGTAGCAAGGTTAATTAAGCTTTCAAATAGCTTATACTGATCTGCAGCAGCTATCAGGAAGGGCGTCCGGACTTTTTGATAATCTTTTAATCCAAAAAATATTTAGAATACAAAAGCCTTGAAAAATTACAAATCAGGCGTAGCAAAGTGAATCACTGAAAGTAATCTCCGAGTTTACAACTAAGTTACTGGATTTGATAAACTTTTATTGAAAGAACATACGAAACTGTGTTTGAATTCCTAGTTGGCCTAACCTGATTGGACTGAAAAGCTCCTTTTCACCTCTTCGTGAAGATAACAGCGTCCTGTTAAAATCTTATCCAAATCAATTCAGATACGAGACTGAAATTCGGTTCACCAGAAACTCAATCCCTGACCCAGATGGTGACGAAGTTTCAAAAGAATTCCGAAAACCATGAACTTCCGTTTCCGAACCGGAAGTAGGATCGTGCTAAAAAGCTTATTTCCACGTCTTCCTAATGAGAACAGTATCCTGTGCCAATTTTAGCCAAATTGGTTCAGAAGTTTGACCGTGATCTTGTTCACCAAAAACTGGACCCTTACCACGAGTCACAGAAAAAATGTGAAACATCAACAAAAAAAAAAAATTGCATTCAATACTCAAAGACTAGTTACTTCCGTTTTTGAACCAGAAGGAGTATAGTTACGATATCTTGAGAACAGATGAATGAAATTCGGTACCAAATGGTTTCTTTGGTCGCTGATCATGAATCTAAAGTCACAAAAAAAAAACAGGTAAAATCTGTCATCGCAAATTACCTTGTCAAAAAGGCATTCTTGGGACTTGGGACTTGGGACACTCAAGGGACTTGCGAAATCAAAGCTGTACTAGAATAATAATTATTGGCATTATTGGAAACAGAATCTGTAATGGAATTTCGATTATTAACGGTTATTAGTGCCAATTTCGGTTGTAATCGCATCATAATATGTTCAAAGCAGTAATTCCGTTTGACGAATGAAATTGAAAAAAAAAACAGAAAAAAACGTGCATGAAGTGATCATATGACAGTTCAGTGACTACGACAATATGGGGAAAAGGGTGGTTGAGTGGAGTCATCGAAAAAAGTTGGATTAACGGATTGTAAGCCAAAAATCCATTTCACAGCCTTTGTCAATCTGTGGGCTTCGTACATCAGAATGAAAGTTTTTAACTAACATTTTAAAATGCACAGAAGAAGGGGAATTTTTATCATCACGTTCCTCAATGAAGTTTTCACTGGATTCTACCCAGACAGCACAGAACTCAAAGTTGTCTAAAAGTCGTCAAATGTCCAATTTTTTAACGTCTAAATCTTGTCTCAACTCTCAAAGACGTCCATAATAGACCAAAAGTGGTTCTCGAGAGTTAAGACAAGATCGAGACATCAAAAAGTGGGACATTTGATGTCTATACGACGACTTTCAGACAACTTTGAGTTCTGTGCTGTCTGCCTACATTTTGAGGTTACGCAGGTCATCAATGTGTGAGAATATTATCTCCAGAACGAGTGATTGGATTTCGATTAATTTTGACTCAATCGATCCGGGTTTTTCAGTCTCAGAACTGTTCAGACTTTAGATTAAATTGGTCCATTAGTTATGAAAAATGTTATGAAAATCATATCTTGAAAACTGATCAACGTATTCTGATTAAAATTGATATTCAACGGTTTTTCAGGTTGTTGATAACAAATCTGGAGTGAAATTTGAAGAATTAAAGATACCCAATCCAATACTCTGGATCGCGATATCGTTTCATCTTCAAGCTTTACGGTAGCGAATCCATGTTGAGCAATTGTTTCACCAGCTCCCCTGGGCAGCATTTTTCAAGTTCAAGTTAAAACGAACTGATCCAAGATCGAAAAATTTGAATAATCCGCTGGGAATCAACCCAGGAAAGCGAAAGTGGAACAGAAAGAAAAAATTGGTGACTGAAATGACTAACTTTGACTTCAGCTCCGAATATGAATTAGATCAAGCAAGATGTCCTCGTGTAATGCGAGCTGGAAGAATTACGCCGAGTAAACGGTTCTACTTTTTCCTCTCATTAGAAGCCTTTTTTATTTTCAATTATTTTTTCAATTAGTAAGCGGAGCCGTGGCATTGAATTCTTTCCCCAGTTCCCTATGAGATTTATGGCTGCGGATCGTTTTTAATTAAGTTATAAATCATTCATACTCGTATCTCTCAGCTTCTTCGCGTTCTATAAAGTAGAAAGAATTACTTTCGCGCTTGATTTCCAACCCTGGGATTATATTAAACGAGATGATATTGATCCGGGCGATTTTCACAGACGGCAGCAGGATCCTGGGCCTGAAAAAATGTCGAGCCTTCAATGGTCACGTGTCCTGATAAGCGAATGGTCCCACAATCTGTCAAAGACACTGACTTCCCTCGTCCTCGTACTCTGTCCTAAGATTTTTGATCGTGGCTAACCCTCCAGTATCCTGTCCCTCGATTTTCCCCTTGGGATATGTCGCCAAGCTTCTGACGCCGATCAAACCAATTCCCTCGACTGTAGCTTCGCGACCCTCTGCCATTTTCCCTCCGCCAGAGGCTATAGATTAATCGATCCCCTTTACGAGCGATTATTGCTGCGGCAAAGTACCCGCATCAAACGAAAATCCCGTTCATTTATCCAGATTTTCGCGGGTAGTGAAATGGATTTCAGGTATTTGTCGTTTTTTGATTAATTGAGGCACATTTCCGATCGTTGGGATCCATAGTTTTTTCAAATATGAATCGGGTAAATCCGTCGCTATATACATCTAAACTAGTCCATTGACGGGTAGATTCGCGGTGGCAGCTCCGGCATAATATACTTCTAACGCGATCAGCTTGTTCACTGACCCGTTTGTAGCGGTTCTATCAAAGCCCAATCAAAGCCAACGCGATCTAGATCCAGAATCTCGATTATTAGCATTGTTGTTAGTCCCAAAAAACCGCTATTTCTTCTGCCAGTTGGCAGCATATTTTTAAAAATTACACGACATGATGATCGAATGAAAAACCATAAAATGTCTTGCAAGTTTTGTTCGTGTTCTACGGTACGGTTCAGGAAACCTTCTGGGAAAATCAATCATGAATCTCAAGAATTCGATTCACGAAGAGAATTGGACACGAATTCACGAAATAAAAAACCTTGAAGATAACTGTTCAAATTTCAAAGCAATCTTTTCATTGTATTCATATGTATGGAATCTTATAGAAGCCGAAATCTAGGCGGGAGTACGACTTCGGCCACTTTACCTTACAGAGGGCGAAAAAGGTTCAATTCAGAACCAAACAATTTGAAAATTGATAGGAAGCCACGCTGACCCTCAATTCAAGATCCCGCGATATTTTGGTTGAATATTGGCCCTTTCAAGACTCATCTTCGTAGATTGTTATGAAATCGTACAATTCTGCAGACGATAGAAAATGAATGGAATGAACAGTAGAAATTTGACAGCGATTCTGAATCAATGTGAAATGTGAGAACGATTCACTGGTCTGATCAAAAACAGCTAAAAAAAAGTTAGTAGATCAACTAAAAATTGCATTTTCGATCAATAATATCGTCTAACATGGTCTCAGCCCAAAAGTGCCTGAAGAATTGAGAGATTATCTCGAGTCTTGATATCCTGATACATTTTCGCTCCACTGATCTTTTTATTTCTTGAAGATATCCCTGTCTCCGAGTCGCAGGGTCTTCAGATTTATTTTCCACTCTTTTCTCGATCCGCGCACTTTCCCATATTATCCCCAGGTCACGTTTCTCATAAATATAATAGGCTCTGTACAGCGAGTCATGGGATCTAGTACTTCTCCGTACGTCGACGGTTGTCACAAAGTTGCGGAAGGAGCTAAGGCGCAAATCCTCGGTGAGCGAAGGCCGCCGGGGGACGAAGAAGAGAAGAAGGGACTTATTGTCGAGGCTTCCACCTCGTTAACTCTCGATTCTGGAATCCCTCAGAGCTCATGAACCGTAGGAACGATGTACTCGAAGATTTTCAGCCATCATCTCCGAGACTCGGAGGAAAAAAAAACAAAAAAAATTAATATCACGACGAGAACAGCAGCCCTGATCCGCTCGGAAGATTGAACCTCCCGAGGAATGATCGTGGAGCATAGGGGCGAACCCGATACGTAGGGGTATTGATAGAGGGGCTGATTAATTCAAAGGTTTTCACCCTCAGCTTTCAACGCATTCCGGCGATTACCGATACCGATATATCTGCACCGATATCAGAGGGCAATGTATCCTCGTCTAGGTTTGTTCGATTTCCGATAGCCGGGAGCACCTCGATGTACTGCAATATCGTGATTCGATCAGTGCTTCGATCTTTGGGGATGCAATCGCTTCGGGTGAATCAGGTTCATCTTTTCTATTTTTTTCCGCTATTCTACGCATTGGGATGTGGAACCGTGGAAGAATGACACGTGTTTTCATGTGTGAAGTGCAAGGTGAGTTGCAATCGTTTAACGTTGGAAGCCCTCAAGATCAAATGTCGAAAGGACGCTTTTTCAGATTGCTCAATCGCGATTGGAAAGCTCGGTCAGCAGATTCTATTTCACAACTGTAAATCCTCCTCGTTTTGGTCCAATTCTGGTGATTCTGGAAAATACGGTTTTCCTGTCACCATCTGCTTGTAAGCACGTGCCGAGGAATTTTCATTATTGTTCCAGCGGAGACGCAGATGGTGGGAAAAAGTACGAGGGGCTATCCACTTCGGTTGTAGATGTACAGAAAAAAAAAAAAAAAAACTACCAACGATATCGATTACCTAACAAAAGACTTACTTCATTGACTGAGAACGAGTTGATTGAAATTTCGAACAATCCTTCAAGACTTTCAAGGAATCACTGCTGGCGAAATAACTTTGGAAAAACCCGAAATATATCAAATAATTTGGAGAATTTTAAATGATTCCAGAGAATTTCGGAGAACTTCAGAAACTAGCGTTGAGGGAATATTCAGGCATGTTTATATTCCAAGGTTGAACAAAATTCGAAAACCCTTTCATCAGTCCGTGAGGGTTTGCGAATGGGACGAAACTAGAGTCTGTTAATTAAACTCGTCAGATTTGATCAACCATCCGTAATTACGAGACGGAGCGAAATCAGCAGGTATCCCACATACAAACGCCGGGTCATTGTAAGACGTGTGTATTATGCCAGAGGGTAATATTTCCAGGTGTACCAGGTTGTTACGTCTCCGTATTGTTTTCTCTTCGAATTGTTGGGAGTCTCGAGTTACCTCGATGTACACGGCTAACTATGACAGTCACTGTACACCGACAGCATACTGCAATAATTAGACGTACCGGTTAAACATTAATTAGCTCTTAGGTATTCTGGCCTGAAGCCATCGGCGAACACGGTTCTACGGTTCCATTTCGATGCGGCATAGCTCGCTCCGCTGAACTGATTCTGCTCTACGAAATTGCATGTTCCAAATTGGACCTTCTTTGCTGCCCTATACAGGAGTTGTCCTTCACGTTCAGGAGTTACCATTTGACAATTTGACAATAAGGTAGGTACCCGACTGAAACACTAGAAACAACCTTTTTTCATCGCTCTTGTCACTCAGATCGGCAACCAGACAGTTTCCACCTTACGCAATTGTGGTTCAAACGCACCTGAACGAATTTGACAAGAAACAGTACTCGGTGTAACGTGATAGAAAGTCGTCGACATTTGGTTACATAAAATATTCACAACGGTTGGAGGATCTTCAATTTTCATCTCAGCATGTACGAAAGTAGAAAGACTTCGAGGTATTTTTGGAACTTTCGAGAGATGATGATTAGTTTTCTTCTCTAAAACTTTGTATTCCTTGTCCTTGTCACTGTTAATGATAAATATATTTTGATTTGTGGTACTCGATTTTATTGCTATCATTTTTTCCTCGACTATATCAGCGGGAGGCGGGTTATTTGTTTAGGTGATGGAATTACGGTCCCTTCCAATTTGATACCCGATCACACCGGTTTTGTATGGATTTCAATGGACGCTACAATCCTCGCTGTACCCGCTGTTGGACGTGGGTAGCTACGAATGGGTCAAAACGGCGTTTACTTTATTGAATTCCAATAAATATCAGCGGTGCGATAATTCTGCAATAAAGGTTCAATAAATTTTTCACAATTGACACTCTTCAGGCACTTGCCGCACGCGGGCTTCACCATCGGTACGACAAATCACGACAGAAAGTTGACATGTTCGAGTGTGATAAGTGGTTCAATGAAATCATCGAGTAAATAACGATGCTAGTTAGCTGGCCGAACTAATTTCACGCAAGCTTCGTAGAATATTCCAAGACAGGAAAACTTTGAGAGACATGAGAATGGTTTCATAAGAAATTACGAACTTTTGGTAAGTAATTGAAGAGAACCGCTTTGACCCGGTTTCGCCCATCATAAA
The DNA here is from genome assembly GCA_018420115.1 of Euura saliciscinereae. Taxonomy (NCBI): domain Eukaryota; kingdom Metazoa; phylum Arthropoda; class Insecta; order Hymenoptera; family Tenthredinidae; genus Euura; species Euura saliciscinereae. The sequence continues at coordinate 15,033 of JAFFZH010015789.1, read as the reverse complement.
AAGGATCCCGAAAAAGCAAGCTTTCAGATTGAAGATTGCGCGGCGCAGTGATCAACCGATGAATTATTTATCCACTCGTTGTTCGCTGTAGCAGAAAACAATTGCGTGTGATTTACGATGTACTCCGTGTCAAGTATCTTGCGTGAATCATGCCTCGTGGCAAGGAGCATTTGGGTCGATGAGATGTGGGTCACGACCCTTTGAGGAACCCGGATCACGAACTAGTTACGCGCGGCTCTCCCCTTTCATTGGGATATATTTTTACTTTATTTTATCTCCATCTTCATTCTCACGGTCTTATTCTACTATTTTTTGCGAATGATATATCAGACGTTATTTTGAACCGGGCGACAGTTCGCGACCCCGAGGGGAAAAAAACAGGACTAGCTCAATGCGAGACACCGATAACGATCACCCAGCCACAACCCTCATAACCACCGTAAAAACAAGGTTAGAAAATTCCCAGAACACGACGATCGAACGATATCATTTCTATTTTGCAAAACAATCCAGTTGCATCAGAGGATTTTTCTCTCCTGTTTCCTTAAAAATCCGACGAAATCTTCGCTCGTGGTTTTGTTGCAAAATTTGGAGCATGGTTAGTAATGAGAGCAATTCTCAGAGGCTGCTACGTCGTGTCTGGGGCAGGAGAGTTGGCGGTTGTCGTGGTTACGAAGAAATTGAACCAGTCTACATAACGTGATTTTCTCAAATCAAGAACCTTATGTACGAGAGCTAAGATAGGGATCGAGAATCGGAGAGATGGATAAAAACGTTTCAAATATTTCGTGCAAAATAGCTCCAAAAATAAGATTGCCGATTTTCTCCAGTTTTTGTTTCTTTGTTCAACATTTGATCGAGAATCTTGCTCAGAATGATATTCATGTGATTATCGGAGGTAGTTGATCCCTTTCGACTGGATGCACACTTCGCAGTCGCTGTTCGTCATCAATAATAGTTTTTGACTCCAGATTTCGCACTGAAGACTGCATACACAAAGTGGTGAGACCGATGGTGCTATACCTATCACGCTCCTGAACCCGTCGTCGGGGTGCGACATCACCTTGAATTCGATTTCTCGATAATTCTTCCGTGATATCGTAGAATAAAGTAGAGTACGATCAAAGGAATCCGAAACCTTATCGAAATCAGAAACTCATCGGCCGTTTATATCATCGCGGACTATGTGCACAAGGGCGAAATATGTGGGTAGCCAAAAGTCAGCGTTTATTGTCGCGGATTTCGGTACGGTTTGCCCTCCACGTCCTCCAGAGTCTCGTTTCCCGTGTGTGAATTCAGTAAAACAGACTGTGGGACTGCAATTTTTTTTATTTCACTGCAAATAAGCGTGCCTAATGAAATTATGAGTCCATAGTTACAGTCCGATTGGTTGTTAAATTGCTGTAACATCAACATGAGATACGTGTTTTCTACTTGATGATGCAGCATGAGTACATACCCTCAATAGTTTGACAGATAGACATTGTTTATTAAGATTATTCCCCCTCATGAACAAGCAAAAAAGACCAGCAGACGTTTGTTTTTTAAAGAACCCAAAAACGACTCGTTACTTCACTTGAAACCGATCATGTATTAGCAATAATTACGCGTGGATTTCGATTTTTTAATACAGGTGCTATCCTCTATCCTATAAGATTGTCTGAAAAAAAGTGTATAGGAATGGCAATATCAATTTTCTACCTATCATGAGATCATTTCAGGCTATTGGGGATGATTATCTGAATATGAGCTTCATATGATGAAGCATGAAGTCAAACCCCGCTTCAGTAAACTTGACGCAGATGAAGTACCGAGATACATGTATCTGAGTTTCCTCGAAAGTTCCAGCCTCCCACTATGATGCGATGCCATGGTGAATGAGGGTTGAGGTTAGGAATTGCTTGGATCGTGTATCTAGTGCGCACAGCCTTCGCGCACGTCCCTGCACATGCCGATGACGACCAGGAGCGGTGCCCTTCCATGGAGGGAGATGGAAGGAGCCATACTTCCGGTGATGGCGAAGGTAGGCTGCTACTAATTCATGCGGATTGCCACTGTTGCCAGCTCTCGAGGGGCACTATAACTCGCGACACTAGCGCTGCGAGTAGTAGTACTGGTACTACAGACTTTAGTCCTCGAATTCGGCCTAAGGTACTTCTGTAACATAGCGTTAGGTCTCCTTCTCTCTTCCTCCATGTAACCTCCTAATCTATCCATCTTTCCCGTATTGCATCTAGTGTCTTATGTCTATGTCTTATGTCTTATGTCTTATGTCTTATGTCTTATGTCTTATGT
>JAFFZH010015789.1:977-12728 GCA_018420115.1 Euura saliciscinereae | reverse complement strand
TCTTATGTCTTATGTCTTATGTCTTATGTCTTATGTCTTATGTCTTACGTCTTATGTCTTACGTCTTATGTCTTATGTCGTATCTAAGCGAAGAATGCTCCGAGCGACTCAACACCCAGGCCAAATTTCTCACAACCTAAAATGTGAATTTTGGGAAGCATATTCCTTCCATTGTGTAAAGGCACCTACCAAGGGAGTTTTCGAAATTTAACTCCTAAGCGAATCATAGCTCATTTCATATAAGTGAAGCAGCTCGGTCCAGATGACCTCACTCTACAATTAACTGTATTTGTTTCTTTCGTATAATCATATGTAAATGATTTTTAACCTGGAAGCGTGACTTTTATCCGAAGTAGACACGCAGGCATTTTCTTGTGCAGGTGTAATTGCGCGTGTGGTATTAGCCAATTTGGGAAAGACTTTAGGTAATTTCGCCAATATACGACGAGATTGAATTTCGGCCTGCCACAACCTTGGCTTAGAATATAACGGAGGTGAGTGAGGGTACGACATTCTCTTCTGGCCAGGGACCGTTTACTACAAGGAGAATTATTCGCGATCGTTACCTTCCCGAATCGTTCCTGAACTCTGATAGAGGAAAACGAAGAAAAAAAGGAAAAGGGAAGGAAAAGGAGGGGTCGATGAGGCGGGCTCAATCGGCGAGACCACCTTCGCTAAGTAATAGAATTTTCGACAAATTGTCATCGCTGACTCGGTGACTCGAATCTCTCCGCGCCTATTACTGCGAGAATGTCTAAGACCTCATTCCAAATCCAATTCGTACGGAATTGTCCGCTGATATTTCTTCCCTCGTTCTCGCCAAACTGGATTGACCTACTCCTAATAATACTGTACAGGCTTCGCTGGTTTCAGTGAAGCTGCAAAAACAAAATAGTAAATTCGATGGTCGTCCATAGCGAAATTTTTCCGCTTTTGAAATTTCAGCATTGGAGTCACTGAACTTCATGTAATTCCCAACAGAAAAATGGGGAAAAAAATCAAGCTCAAGCTACGTAATAAGTTCAGCGGATATTGGAATATCAGTGTTGAAATTGTTGAATTTTGAAAATTAGCTGTGTGTACTCAGAATTAACGCCACTTCAAGTTGAAATTCGCATACACAAATAATTTTCATTTGATGTTAGGTAAAATAAAAATTCAGGCCTAAACCGAAGCACTCTGCAATTAATTGCTTCCAAATTTCCGTATTACAATCGTGATTATTCGAAAATTCCTAATTTAAAAAATTGAATTCAGGTCATTGCAGGTTACATTGTATAAAAACTCGAATCTCCATGTAAAAAAAAATGAAACCTACGTGAATTTAATTCAATTACAATTAGGGTAAAAATGTTGACCTACACTTCTAAAGATGTATGTACATAATAGCCTATCAAATAATCAATAATATTTCATCTGTGGTTTTTCCGAAATGAATATCCAAAAATTAGCCTTGTTTCGACGCTGCTCACAGTACGATAACCCCTAGATAAAATACTAAATTAATTATCCGAACATTGATTTCCGACAGTGTCAATTAGAAACGCGATAATCAATCAGCACGAGGCTGTAATTGTTCCGGGGATTAAATATTCGGTCAACCAAGTTGGGGGTACAAAAGGCATATAAATCGTACCGTCCGAATCGGTTGTCACTGGCGTGTCTAAAATTTGGCGAGAACTAACGAGACCCAATTAACCAGCCGATATCTCTGAAAAGGGGTGCTGAGTTCTTACGCACCTGTTCACTAATCCTTTCGAAGCTCACGCATTTTGCACGTGTTCAGTTAACGTGAGGACCAACGACACGAATAACGATTTTTAGTCCCGTCCATTCATCTTCACAAACGAAATGTTTTGCAACCAGAAAAGTAACAGATTCTTTAATGATCGATTTCAAAAGTTTCATATGTTTGGATGGTATTCCGATACCATAATACAGCAACCATAGCTCAAATCATGATTTTTTTTCACTCTTTTACTAACAATTCACATCCGGTCACTCCGGGGTGAAAAATGATATGAACCAACTTTGAAGCCCTCAAAATTCTCTACGAAAAAGTTCTCTATTGTTTCGCGTGTAGCGCAGCCCGTCCGAAAGATATACAGACTTGAACGTCAGGGTGTCGCGGTAATTTTTCTTTTTGTGACACTTCAGGACTATTTTCTGTTCGATCAGAACGATTTTTGGTTCAATTACTTTGTGAAAATTGATATTTTGGTGATGTATTCCGAACGCTAGAATTTCTACATCAAGCCAGGCACCGCATCGCCTTCGTTGAGCCCTTCAATTATGTTCCCTCTTGTTTATGTTCAATTATGTATTAATTAACCACTATCATGTGGGTGGTCAAGTTATATGTGCCCAGTCCAGAGCCCTAGACAGGGTTCAAAATCGATATAACTGTGACACCTAATCAACCGCAGGATTCAGTTCATCCTCGATACTAGTCGAGTTTGTCACCTGCCGGATCGGTCAAAATATATTCAATCATAAAAAAACTGACCTGTGGATAGTCGCCGTCCTTCGGCTGATAGTCGAAGACGTAAAAGTACGTCTTCGGCATGGGTTCTTTCTCGTTCTCCGGAACTGGAGCGACGTGGGGGTTGCTGGGCTTCTTTAAATGCCTCAATGTGAACAGGTCTCCGGTCTGCACCAGCGGTGCCACAAACTGAGCGTCGCTCAGTGCCTGGACGCAGGCGTCCCTCGTGTTAACTGGGTGCTGGACGGTCCGTTCCCAGTCCGTGTATTCGTTGACGACCTTTAAAGCACCGGAATAGGAGGGTTGAAGAGTGGATTGGACTCGAACCCGACATTTTTTTAGGGGGTATCCCAGAAAAAGCGAAAAAATGCGTTCTTCTCTGATGAAAATAATGATTTTTTGTTCTTGGAAAATACGAAATACTGCGTTCAGAAATTCTACATTTTATTGAAGAGACTAATGGAGTGAACGATCAACGTCGGGAATGATTCACATCCGCCTCCAGGCTCGACCTCTGAATAAACAAGAGGATACAAAAAAATCAATATATCTGGTGCTGGTCGTCGATTCTATGCGGATTAATTGAATTTTAATCTTTTGACCCAGCAAAAGTGACCATTTTTCGAATTGTGATGTTTGACTTTTGTGTTCCAGCCACAAAGATGGTAGTATCGACCAGAGAATGAAAAAAAGTGTGAAGGATTCAGCAACCAGTTATCAAGAAATCATTTGATTTGTATATGGTTATTTTCTCATAATTGTTATCGTTACAGTCAAACCAGTTTGTTCTTTCCTCGATTCCCCGATTCCTTTGATCTTTCACGACGAAATAGGAAACTGAATTCCGAAAATGGAGTACGCATTTTTTTCGTGTCTTTGATACCCGCTTGAAGGTGCGTCAAGACTCACCGTGTAGAATATCTCGGTCAGATGATAGGTGTAGGCGTTTCTCACGTAGGTTCTAATGATCCTGTCCCTTTTCTCGCCCTCAAAACCCTGCTGGACATCCTTTTCCGCGAAGCTCCAAAGCGCCTCGCTGGTTGTCACACCGAACAAGAGGTCGTACTTGCTGTTGCTAGTTATGGGAGCGCCGTGTTCCGTCCTTTTCGGCTTTTGTCTGAAACAATGGAAGCGAAGTTTCGAGTTTAAAAAACGCAACGGAGACTCTGGCGAGTTTAATTTCAACGGATCCGGTCGTTTCGGTTATTTATCAGAAAACTTTGCTCAATTTTTTTTGGTGTCTCAGAGGGTAGGAAGAAGAAGAAAGCTACGACTCTCACCCAAATCCTTGGAACTCGGGACCCAGATAGGATAGCAGATCTTTCTGGAAGTCGGCTTTGATAACGACGCCGTCGACGCTCGGTCCAAAAGCACTGAGGAAGGTCGGCGCCTGTATGTCTATCTGTAGAAGCTCCTCCAAGCTCGTATCTCGCAGACAGTCCACAATGAGCTCGTTGTCCTTCGCCAGGTCATCAGGGATTGTGCAGTTCGACGCTTTGGCAAGCTTCAGGGCGTACGAAACAGGGTCTTCGACCACTGCCCAAGAGGACAATGCGCTCCCCGAAAGTAGAATCGCACGATTGAAAAGACCTGCAATCAAAAAACGAAAGGAATTCATTTTCAAATGCGACACAATGATTTCCGAGATGATCGACATTTGACGCAATTCGATCTTGATTGACTTTTTCAGGTCTGAATGACGGCACATGATTTGGGTGTGAGTTATCACTTGATGCTTTGAAAATGTTTCAAAAGCATACAAAAAATTGGACATACAGTCGCATCAGTCACCTCAGGCATTACCGTACCTCCTGATCTGACATAACCACACCAATATGTTCAAAGAGTAGGGAGCAGGCAACGTCTTTAACTATCCGAACCTTCAATAGCCGGTCTAGCTATTTCTAACCTTTCTCGAGGCGACGAAACACCGTCTGCGTTGTCACTAGTGGTTGCGTTCTCGTCGTATAATTGACTATCCTAACGTATTCTAACCTCCATTAGCTGTTCGAAGCTTGTCCACTAAGTTGTGGTTTTGCGAAAAATCTGCGCAAGAAGCTGCGCAAAATAATGCCCGTATGAAATACTTCTGTGTATCATATCGCACGAGGATAATGAAGCTGCTCTCTAATCTGAGCAAGCACAAGTTGGTACAAATATGAACTGGTAGTTTTCACCCTGTTCAAAATGACCCGGGTTAAAATTACATTGCATGTAATTCCTCATTCATGAGGAAGTGAAAACTCTCTTTCTCTCAAAGCTTCCACTTGAAAATGTACACGTTACTTTTTTATTCACATTCAGATTGCAGATAAAGGGTCAAGGCTGAACCTAGAAAGCAGAATTACTGAACATCACATTTGAAATTGTCAATATTCTGATCTGACACGGAGACTTTCGTGTAGCTAGTTTCTGTGTCATCTGAACACGTTCATAATCATAGTTTGGGAAATCATCAGCTGTAAGAAAATAAATTGGTTCTAGTTTGGTGCTCAGGTTCATGAATTTCTGTCTCCTACATTTTCTCAAAATAACACTGAGTACCATATGATATCGCAAAGCTATCAGACGTCGTGCTGCTACATGCCGAATCCCAATAAGGTTCTCGAAAAGAAGTTTAGCTTGTAGGAGCGAATGATGCCTGTGGCGTTTCAAAAAGTTGTTACAAAGTGTGATAAATCCAGATCGCGTGGTGCCGCCTAAAGTGGGTTAAGATACTCGTTGATAAGTTCCCTCTATTAGTCCGAGCAAAGTGAGTTAACAACTGGATGGTAAGTCCCACAGTTAGGTCGTTTCCGACTTTTAACCGGTCGTAAAACTGACCTGTGCCGTGTGCGGCCGTGGCACAATGAAGACATTCCCAGTCGGCCCTACCTCGTGAGATGAGCAGTGAAGATTCAGGGATGCGATAGTGGCTGGTATGGGGTCTGCCAAACGAACCGCACAACGAGAGTGTTATATTTGACGAAGAGGGAACCCGTGTGTCGCGTGTTTGATTAGACCGGAGTCCCTCTTCCGCCTCCTCCTCCTCCTTCTCCTCTTTGAGTCAGTCACGAATTTACCCTCTTCAAAATTGAGCCACAAACCTTTTGTGTATACCTTTATTCAGGGATGAAATGGAATGGGATATGATAGGGTGGGAGGGAAGGGGACTCGGCTCACTGACACTCTACACAACATTTTGACGTAATCTTCAACCTTTTTATACCCCTCTGCACAATGTAAGCTCGTCATTTGGCTAAACTGAGTGGGAAGAGGCGGTGATAGGTTGCAGGGTAAAGAGACGTGTACCTTCAGTATTATTATACGTATCAAAAGAAACCACCGCGGTTTTTGGGGTGGAAGAATCTCCCAAAACTTGAATTGGCTTTTCATACAGATCGGGAGCTGGCAGCCAATTGAAAGATGCGTTTGCTTCATGAAATGAAAAATACGGGGGATTCCGTTTTATGTGCCCTACTTCAAATGATCTTGAGCAGGTTTTAACGATTTTTTAATGAATTTGAACGAGTGAAAATAATATCAAATTCATTTTCAAATCAGTTCCCGTACTTTTGAGTGATTTTTCAACTATTATTATGTGACCACAAAATGACGAAATAGGATTTCAAGCGATGGTACATTTAAAACTGATTACAATCTGTTTAAAAAATAATGTCAATTGCTTTTGACCGGCTTTCGACGATTTTAACATCACTTTGAGCAGTTTCGAGTGATTTGTAATCGACTTTGTAATTATTAGAAGCAATCGATATGAAGCGATTTCAATGTGTCTATTATGGATTTTTGAATAATTTCAAATTTGAAATGGTTGTGAGCCATCTGAGTGATTTTGAGTGATGTCAAACTGATTTCGAAATTATTTTTGAATAACGTCTAGTGATCTTGATCAGTTTCAAACGAATTGAAAATTATATGAAGCAAAGTTATGTGTTCATAACTGATTTCAGATTGATATTCGAACATCTTAAGCGATTTCCAGTTTATATTGAAAATATTTTGAAAAAAATGTCATGTGATTTCGAAATCACTCCAATTAACGATTCAACGTGATTTCAAATCGATCTCAATCGATTTCAGTATTTTCAAGCTAATCCTGAGAGACTTCCTAGTGATTTAGATCGATATTCGGTTTTATCGAAGAACTGAAATGTTGGATTTTCTAATAGCAACCAAGATCGGGCTATATTTCAGTGAAATAATATCTCTAGCTTTCGGAGCAAACGGCAGGTCGGATGTAGGTATAGATCGAAAGATAGCAATATCTGGTGCAACGTCTGCCACCAAAACCTTCTGCCGGAAGCACACGTACTCCACGATTTCGAATTTTGCCAGAGTCACGTGTGTACTTCCACAGAGTAAATTATTTCAACTGGAACGTGTGTCCTGCTTTCTTCTTCCGAGGTGACCACGATCGACATTTCACTTCACTCGTGTCAAAGAAAAGGAAGAAGAAGAAAAATAATGAATCAGGAAGTTTCCAATACAAAATAAGGACTTTTCGAAACCCATTAGTGTCTTCGAGGCATCGAGTCACTTTGAAATTGTGTATCAAATGTATTTTCCGTTTAAATACGTATGTCAATGTACAGAATCGGAGATGATATTCAGCGGTATTAATTTGCTGAATAACTTTGACGTTCGTATGAATGGTTCCTTTGGAAGCCTCAGTTTGAATAACCTCGGCATGAATGATGGAGACATTTTCATCAACGAGTCAAATGAAAACAGTATCAGTATACAGGTCTGGAGAGAAAGATGGTAAATAATAGCCAGTCTAGGGCGCTGAAAACTTCTCAGCCTCTGGGAAACGCGTTGAGAAACGAACCGAAGAACTTGTGGGGTTGTGTGTTGGTTGTGTCAATCTCGTTGTCAGAAGGGTGAAGCCTCGTTACTGATTCACGAATCCCACTGGGTCATCGTAGACGAGCGAGGAACTCTCGCGTCAACCAACGTAGTCTTAAATCGAGTCTAAATATCATCTAACAAACACTCAACAGACTCATGGATCCTGCCGAAAGCTCTCTGCATATTAAACATTCAACATCAGGCTCCAGAAGTCAGAAGAAGAGAGTTGAAGCCGAAAAAGGAGGAGAAGAGGAGAGAGTATTCATTAGTTCCTGGAGCGAGCCCCCCGAGGACCACGGGCATGAAAGACAATAAATGATACATCGAGTGCGTAATAAGTGATAGAATGAATGAATAAATAAGTACACAAAACTAATAAACATACGAAAAAAAATATACACACGGAGGGCCAGTGGAGGTCTACGGGCGGGCAACAGTTATTTCCTTTAGTAGGACTTGAACCAAGTATAGCCTGGCTAAGACTCACTACAAGAACAAAATGATAACAACAGAATGCAGAAAACAGTAAGTGAGGCGAAACTAAGACAAACTAACATACGTAATGCTTCCAATAAGGAGAACAATAACAGTAAGCATCAGCCCGGAATATGTTTTGTTTATCATCATCAATGCGACCGATCGAGACACATCAAACGAGTCCCCTTATCAATGACCTACTTACAATTAGCTAGAAGAGAAGTCCCACGAGGCGTCTGCCTGACTGTTTGAACTAGGTAAGTAAAGCCAATCACGATGTTCCTCGCGTTCCTCCCCCGCCATAAGGAAACGGAAGCAACACGTGCGGATCTCGGAAAGGGTTGACGCCAGGGTCACCTCAGGCAGAAAAGCATTCCAGAACTATATGCTGGTGATCAGAAGTTAACTCTGGATGAAGACAGTGTGAGCGGAAGGAACCAGAGGTGCATCCGTCCGAGAGGGATCACGCAAGATTGGCACGTAGCCGCACCTGATCACCGAGCAGCCAAGGGCCTTGAAAGACATACAACCAATCAGCAGCTTACGGCAATTATGCGGCAAAAGCCACCTAGAACCCTGAGCAAAAATCTTACACAGTTCTTTAGAGCGACCCGAAGGGAGCGTTCAAACTCCCCCGACGAGTTCGTTAAGACCGCAGCAGACTGGTGAAGAGAAAGCACCAAGGCAGCAACCAGCAAGCCTATGAGGTAATTGATCATTCTATCATACCTATAGAGTGCCGCAGCGGCCTCTTTTAGTCACCCATGAGACGTGTTACGACCACGATGAGGTAGTATCAAGCACCACACAAGGATATTTGAACGAGGGCACGAATTCGATAATCAAGGCTCCCATACTGATTTGGTGGGATACCAGCGAGGCTGAAATCACGAAGAACGTTGCCTTGGTTTGTCCCGCATTCAGGTGCAGTTGCAAAAGACCAATTCACTATGCGATCAATATCTCCATTCGGCAGGCGGCTACAGGCAGCCACGTCGACCGGGTGGCACTTAATATAAGTAACTAAATCGTCCGCATAAAGCGGATGCAAGCAGGTTAGCAAGTCATATAATGAACATTGAAGAGAGCTGAGGAACATCCGATCGAGTATGAAGCCACTCTGACAGCTGACCACAACTCCCTGCGGACCGCTCGAACACGGCCACGCGTGGCCACGTAAGTAGGCATGGAACCACCCCAGCGCCTCTGCTGAGAAGTCCAGTCTCTGAAGCTTCTGCAGAATTAGATAGTGGTCGACCTTATCAAAGGCTTTCGTGAGGTCTAAAAAGACAGCTAGAGTTACTTCTTGGTCATCAATCCTCTGGCCAACATCATCCACGAATCGTAGGACAGCAGATTGAGTCCCCGACCCCTGCTGGAAGACAGAACCGCGTCATACTGCTCCAATGCTCCAATACCTTGGCAATCTCTGACAGCAGCGAAAATTAGCGGCTCCTGTGCTCGTGTCGTAATTCTCGCCATCGCATCGTCCACACGCTTCGCATCCATACATAACAAGGTAAACTTTTCGCCATTCTCATTACCGGCACCAGAGGTGTCATCAACACAGTCATTCAGTTCTGGCAATGGGTCACCCGAAGACAGAGAGGCGACGTGTCCATTCAGCATCTGCAGCGATAAGTGCGCTAGAAGCTTGTATCCACAAGGTTTCGTAAACCCTTACCCATCGATCACCCTCCAGAACGTACTGCGAGGTACCTGCCAGAGCAGACTTACACTGGATGTAGTCCAACTTCATGGTAAGAAACTTCGACTTGCTCCTTCTTCGGAGGACAATGTACTTCCGAAATCCACGATTCAAGCCCGATCTCTCAGTTGCCTGGTAGCTTGCATCCGTTTCACGTATACAATCGCGCAATGCCTCATTCACGAGGCCATTGAAGACGGTGAGCTTACTGTTAATACTTGGTAGATCGTCTGGGACAATATGTCAACTGCCAACTCCAGGTGAGCCTCATCCCATGAACGATACTGAAGCCTCCTAGGTGCTGGACGAGCTATTGACGGAAACGAAAATCATTCCATGTCCAGAAACGAAGGGTTGGGAAGTCTGCCCCCAGGACATCGGGTGGCCAGTCACTGATCGCACATACGTCCAGCCATGTATGAGACGGTTGTGTATGGTGGGAGCTGGTGGCACCACCTGAAGCCTTTGTGAAGTAGAAAAGTCTTCCCGGTGAGAGGCATCGTGCAGAAAGCAAGTCCGCAATGAAGTCCTGGAGGAGGAGACAGAGGAGCTCATAGGGAGAAGGAGTGACTCTGGAGTACAATAGGCAATCGTGTGGAGTGTGATCATCGAGTACCGCTAATTTGTATACTGCTACATGGGGTAGTGGTACCGATATCTCATTGGTATTCAAGCGATGGCTATCGTGGATTCAGCATCAATAAATTGTTCATTAATGTTATGACTAAATGCAAGCTACTAGATCCAGAGGATTGGTCCTAATTTTTAGGAGTTCGATCCTCCTACAAAATTTGAGGATGACTCACAAAGAAAACACCTCTAAGGTCGTATGTCGAAATGAAAAAGCGCTTATATTTACATTGAAAAGTGTACCATTTCGGCGTCCCTGATTACCTGTGAAACAAGTACAATCTGACTTTCGAAAAGGGTGTTACAAAATAAAAAAAGGTTTAAAGTGAATCTCTACGAAATTTTGTAAGTCTGATCATACGGCCAAATGCATATTGTAAACGATTCGTAGTGATATCGAGTGAAACAGGGAATAAAAATTCATGGAATATTATCGCCTATTGTCTTGTTCGGAATACCTATCGGTACCGAATTGAATGTGTTGTACTTGGCGAGTCCAGATGCAAATTTATCAGAAAATCGATAACACCATTCAAGCGTTGAAGGTTGAAACAGTGAGAAGGAAAGCGTATAATATTCATGTACCATTATGCATAATGCAACGAGAGGAATATAATGGCGAAATAAACAGCTATGAGGACTCCTAGGAATTGGCGAGAGGAAAATATATAAAAGAAGTAGAGAGAATAGCTCGTTCGGTACGAATAGTTGCCAATATTTGTTCGATAGCGTGAAATAGAAGGCTCTAGCATAAATAGATGGGGGATAATTTCATTAGTTAGAAACGACGTTGATGGGAATCCCGGTTATTGACTCTCTTGGCCCATCCGGCTCAAGTCTCTCTCCGGTAAGTAAACTTGGTCTAGTCAATTAGATCACTGGACCGTTCGCCATCCTCTTGTCGAACCGGCATTTCGGCACGATTTTGTGGCTCCAAACAACCAAACAAACGAGAGAAACGAGTCCATGGACGGTTTAGTGGTGACCGGAACTGACCACACAGCGCGAATGGCGAACCGCGTGATATACAGACTCTTGGGTACTCGCAGTTGATGGTGAGACAAATAAAAGTGTGGTGAATGAAAAAACAGCCAAACGATGGGTCATCCTGCCTAAATACCACAAATTAGTCTGCTGTTAGTCATTGTCAGGGTAAGGTTGCCAAAATCGAACCACTTTTTGCATTCGAGACTTTGGATTTCACTAATATCGATGTAATGACTTGTAAGTTTCGTGTTTTTTCAATTGAACCCTCTTCTAATTTCAGGTGTCATGTTGTATCCTTTGTGGAAAAAGGGTGTAGGGAAGATTTTTGGGATAACCACCGGTGGTACGATATTTTTAATTGAACCGAGTTTTGGCATCGATTATCCTGATAACTAGCCGGTTTTAGCCAAAAAGCTCATCGCTTTTTTGCGTAAGGCACGATCGCACAGTGCTGGTATGTTTTGAAATAGTGTTCAAATAACCCAAAAATTCCCAAAATTTTGATTCGTGATCAGAAAGCTGTATTCCAAAGCTCGTTGTTGTATCTTCAAAATTGACAAAGTTAGCAATCACAATTTCTGAACCGGAAGTCGGATCAAGTACACAAACAAAATTGCAC